>WBNM01026578.1:0-11763 GCA_013399055.1 Ramphastos sulfuratus
TTCACAACCTATGATATAATTTTTTCTTTTAATATATTCCAATTAGCCTTAAACCAGCACAGATACACAAGATTGGAAGCATGTAATGCAGCCAAGCCTCGGTTTCTGTGACACAACACATCTCAGGCAGACCTGGCAGCAAGCCCTTAGCACTCTGCAAGAGTCAGCCCTACAGCTAGTTCAAGGAGCAGCTTGGTTAAAACATCCTTGCATGGGCTGCTCAATGCGCTCATGCAAAGCACTGTACTAACCCATGGTTCAATAAGCACAGCTATACAGGCATCAGCCTTGCTCCAAGCAATTCTTGCCACCTACTACAATAGAAACAATCACCAAAGCAATTAAAGAAAAGCTGCAATTTAGGTTGTGCCATTGTATGCTATTCCAGAGATGTAGAAACCAAGTAAATAGTGACTTTAAAATGCCTTTTTCTAGCAGAGAGTTGTTTCATCTAGTTTTATTTCAAGTGCTGACTTGTAATCAGTGTTAAAAGCATACATCCCCCCCATTTCTTGACAAAATGCAAGCTGAGGCATTAGCATGCCCCACTAAACTAGCAAATCCCAGCTACATTGTCCTCTGGTACTAGGAAGCCACAGTGTGAGTCTCCTCCCATATATAGCAGAGCCAGCTTCACGGATGCTACACTCATGTAACTCAGGCTGAGAAAGATTGGCTAACTACTAGTGGAAGGGAGATGACTGTGCTTTCTTTCTCTTCTCAGGCATTTTAAGAAAAACAATAAGAACAAAACAGTAAGAAAAAAAACCCTTACCCTTCAAGTTTGTAAAGGTTATGAGTGCCTTGGTAGATTTAATTGCCCTTTCAAGCATCCTTAAAATGTGAATTAGGAAATGGAGATTAGAGTGCAGTTGGCATAGGAAGAAATGAAAAAAAAAAAAAGAAGATACAAAAAAACCTCACTCATCTGCTATGGAAACATCTAATCTAAATCATTTTTATGGTTTTAAAATAGAAACAATTTCTAAGACAATGTGTGCTTTAGTCTGCATGCAAGTATCAAGCCAATAATTAAAAATTCAAAATAAAGGTTTAAACTCAAACAGAGTTTTGCAAAACTCCTTTCACACAATACCCATAGCATCCTTTTAGACTTAATGACATTCTGCAGCTGGGGTAGTATGAATCTGAGTTCTTTCTGTTCTGAGTTATTTACTTCTGCAAGAAAATTCCCCATGGCAACTGTCCAAAGGGGCTTGTCTCCTTAGTGTGTGAAATGTGGGCAGATACAAACTTGACACCATATTTCATCCCCTTGTCTTCCTTCATGTCTGCATTCCTAACTGTAAATTAAGGAGTGACACTGACCATATTAGGGTGGCAGGAAGCAGCTTAGTCAGAAAGACAGGAAGAAATGAAGGTAAAAAAAAAATACTGCGATGTTTCAAGGTAGTTTCTGAAACTACAGTGACGTTCTTCTCATCCATAATCCAGACAAGCTGAAATTGTGCAACATCTGATTAATTTCTTAAAAAGTGGCACTTGTTCCTTTTATTTACCCATGGAGGTACTTTTATCATCTAAGCATAAATCAGTAGAAATATATCAATACTTGATAATGCACATCTATAATTGCAGCAGTGCATTTCTTATTTGTGGTGTCTTTTCAGGAACACAAGTTGTTTTATTTTTCTGTGCAGAGAGTCCACAAAAACACAGAGTTCTTCTGAAGCACAGTCTGCCAAAGCTGATTATGAAAGAGGCAGTTTGGAACATGGAGCCTCAAGCTGGACAGGCACCTGGGAAATGATGTGCAAGTTATAGAGACTCTAAATATGCTCTGGCAAAACGAAAATTCCCCTAAGGATCTCCATCAGCCAAGGGTGAAACAATAACCTTGGACACATGTTTCCCTTCTCAGAGCTGATCTGCATAATGCATTTTAGCTAAGGGACACCACCAATGCCGTCACTACCTTTTGCATTCTGGTTTTCATTCCAATTCCTAAATGCTCACTTACAGTTAGTAGTGACATCAGCAAAACTTGCTTAAAAGCTGTCTAGTCAGCAAGGTGCATTTTTCTGAGAAAGGATGAAAGAGTCTCAAAATACTACTAAGCTGCTAATCACACTTTGCACTGTGCCATAGCTGGGGGTCTACATGCAGCTACTGCATCTCACATACTATTTAAAGAAGTTCAGGCTTCAGCCTGCCCTGGAGGGAATCTTTTGATTCCTTCTGTTGTATGGAGTAGAGAGACCATAGGCCCCCAAAATGTCAATATCATAGTTGTAATAACATTGTAATTAATTTCACTTGAGATGAGAATGTATTACTTGTGTATAACACAAGGCTCAAACAAAATTCTGACAGTTTAACCATGGTTTGCTGGTTACTATTTTTGATGAAGAAACAACCAAGATCTAAAACTTTTGCTTAGTCCTGTGCACTCTTCATGGACTACAGAGGGCCCTTTTCCTGTCAAGGGGACCTTGCAGCAGTAATTGTGCTGACATCTCCGTTCCCCAGAGGAGCTGGGGTCCTGTTGAGGCTGGTTGCAGCAGATAGACATTCCAGGGCAGGGAAGCTGAGTTGGGTAAGTACAATGAGCATTCACCAATCTCAACCCGCAAGACACTCCCCAGGGATTATGCTAGCCCAAGCAAGTGAGGACAGATTAGTCTGCACAAAAATCATGCCAGAAAAAACGTCGCTGGAACTGGCTTTAGTCAAAGTGTTTGCAAATATTAGCAATTCAGTTCTCATTTAAATAAACAGAGGCCAAGGTTGGACGCTTTGAAACCCAGAAATCTGTTACCAATGGGAGGAATCAGCAGGCTAAATTCTGAAGAATTTCCTCTGCCTGTGCTAAAACCTGCTACAGGAAGTCTCCCATTAACACCTCCATGACAGTTACTGGATCTGTGAGATGCAGCAAGCAAATGTCAATGTGATTAAACCTCACTTAGTCAGGATTTATGACAGAAAGAGAAATGGCAATGTTGAATAGTGAAAGGCAAACTAAAGCTCCCAGATTACTGTTAACCTTTTTGGTAGTTCTCCGCAAAACACAAAAACAAGCGATGAAAGCTTTTTAAGAGGCTCAAGCTGTATATTCTTTTGGTACTGTAAGAGAAGAGCTAGACACAGTCTCTTAGGTTTCCAAGGGGATACTCTGAGGGAACTGATCACCAATGAGAAGGGTTAACAGTTGACAAATGAAGGGATTTTAAGACTGTTCAGAGAGGACAGGAAGCTTTAAGTGTAGTTTCATTCTTGAGAGGGAATGGAGGCAGGTGAAGCAAAAGGCTTTTATAGCACCTTCCAAAATATGTGTGAAGGAGGAAGAAGCAGAGAAAGAAAATATTTTCTTCTCTCTCTGGGGAGCCAAGCAGCAGTGCAAAGGGTTGAGATTCAAGAAACATCATAAAAGGAAATTTAGCCCTACCATGCCCCACATAGCATTCCAGCAAAAGTTGTCCTACATTGTTTTGATGTTGCCATCACTGCATTAAGGGTGTGACACAAGATTCGTTTATTTTGAGAGAATAGAAAGGACTGCTGCATTTTATGTATAAACATCCTGAGTAGAGATGTTTATCCAGCATACCCTCTTAGAATTACCCAGGGAGCAAAGACAAGGATCTATCAGTAAGCACGGACCTCCAGTTCACTGGCAGAAGCTCAACAGCCTGGGCTGTCCATAGTCAACCTTTTCCAGCTCCATCTGAGGAGGCTACAGGCTCTATACAGAACCTGTTGTTCATTACTGCCCTTCTGCCAAGGATTATTGCCTCTTCAGACCAGCTGGATAAACTGCTTCAGCAGTCGTTCCTACCTTCTTTCATTCAAAAGCCCAGGTAATGTAAATGTTGGTGTGTGCCAGCCCAGTTCATTTTTACTGGAACTGGGAATTTTGTCAAGGGAAGCAAAGACAAGTTTGTAGCTTTTCGTAGAGATTAGTCACTGTGCGAGCAACTGCTTTCTATGACCTCCACAGCTAAGAGATTCAGCAAAGATCAAAAGCTCTGAGGAGCTGTTCACTAGTCATTAAGATCTTACTAAATAAGGAATCTCAACTTCATTCTAGTCCAGTTTTAAATTACAAGACCAAACCTCAAATGTGGCATGTTCTTTACCAGACTTTTGCTGCTAGAGGACAGAAAGTGGAATTGTTTGTATGTAATTTTCACTCTTGTTGATATTATTAGGTGGGATTTATATCATTGGGATGCATGTTATCATCCATAACCTTGGCACCTCAACAGCCCAGCCCAGCTGAGAATATGGTCAAAACAGATCTGTGACTCTTGTCTCAGCAACATTTAATCAAAGAGGTCTCAGATGGGACATTTAGGAGAGAGAAATCAGTGGTGCTCTCCTAGATAGCCCCTGAGACAGGCACTGCAGTTTAGACATTCCTTCACTCTTCCTGTTATTCGTTGGATTTTTTTTTAAACCAATATGTCAAATTTTACCATAAGAAGAAGAATCTCAAACAACATCAAATTGGTAAGGAATCAGTAGAGATGTCTATCTGCGGAGGGAGAGCTTCCTTTCTCACCTCTCTTATAGATGGCTAAAATGGTGCTTGGGTGTAGAAGGTTTTCAGAGTATTTCAATTCCCACTGCCACATGCAGCATAGGAGTGTCTGCAGAGCCAAAAGAATTTGGGCTCTAATTTAGGCACTAAGAATTTTCTTCTTTATTAATAAACACTTGATCACATACTGCTGGGCAAGGCATATGGTCACTATTTCTTGCATCAGTTTCCTGAAAAGGCCTTGGCCTTGCAAACTATGAAGGTTCCTGCACAGAATTGGGAAGGAAAGGACTTTGTTGCTGATGTTGTGCTGAGTAGAAAGTCGTTTCTTTTCCCAAAAAAAGGGAAGTATTTTCATGATAGTAGCATTGTTGCATGTATTTGCTACTAGTTCATCAAGGCACTTGAATTTCACAGGATCACAGGGTTGGAAGGGACATCCATAGATCATTGAGTCCAACACCCCTGCCAGAGCAGAACCATAGAATCTAGCACAGGTCACACAGGAACACATCCAGATAGGGCTTGAAAGTCTACAGAAGAAACTCCACAACCTCTCTTGGCAGCCTGTTCCAGCGCTCTGTGACCCTTACAGCAAAGAAGTTCTTCCTCATGTTGAGGTGGAACCTCCTGTGCTGTAGTTTACACCCATTGACACAGCTGAGTAGAACCTGTCCCCTTCCTCTTGGCACCCTGCCCTCAGATATTTATAAACACTGATTAGATCCCCTCTCAGTCTTCTCTTCACCAGACCACGAAGTCCCAGGTCCCTCAGCCTCTCCTCACAGGGCAGTCCTCCAGCCCCTTCATCATCTTCATAGCCTTCCTCTGGACTCTTTCAAATAGATCCCTGTTCCTCCTGGACTGGGAAGCCCAGAACTGAACACAGTATTCCAGGTGAGGTCTCAGCAGGGTAGAGTAGACGGGGAGAAGAAGCTCTCAATTCCTTTTTATGTTACTTGTATCTTTTATCACAATCATGTAAGCAGTTAAGCAAACATCAATACAACTTTGAATGAGTAGGTTAAAAATAGTCTCTCCTGCTCAGAAATTGTTCTGCTTATTTGAAACAAGTTTATGGTATAGTATTTCATATCCACCAATCTCAAAGCATGTCTCAGAATGAGAAGTTCACAACTTCCTTTCTGAATAGATAACCAGTTTTAGAGATAAGGAAGTTCTTACCATTATTTTCAAAGGTGGAAGTCTAGAGTTAGAATTCTAAGCTTATTGCTTGTTTTTCCAGTGATAGAAAACTTCCGTTATTGATTTAAAAACAATGGATATCCAACATCTCTGAGTACTTCCAAGTACTTTGTGTACTAAAATTTACTTTGAAAATACTGATGCTCCTATCTTTTCAAATCAATTACAAAATAATTTAACTGGAAGTTTTTTATTTAGGTACAAACAAGTGTTTCTGGAAGTTAGGATTTAGTCCAATGCATAGGAAGATTTTAGCAGGAAAGTGAACAGGCTGGAGAGACAGTCTGTAGAAATGCAATTAGATTTTTGTATAAGGCAATATCCACAGTAAATAGAACACATTGATATTTTTTAGTGTGACAAAGATCAGAAACTGCTGCCTTCATAGAATTATTCAGTGATCCTTGGAAGATCACTGGGGAGAATGCTCAGCCTCCTATCATGATCTCATGATAATGCAGCCTTATACCTGTCATCTGCAAGGAGTCCATGTCTAAACATGTCAATCCGCAGTATTGGGAGCATGAGCAACTGTCTTCCTTCGTCTGCATGCTTGTTTAAATACTGAATTACAAAAATAAGACAAAAATTCAAGGCTTACAGTTGTTTCATGTTTTCTAATAGAAATTTGCATATTTTGCAAACTTAATTACAACAGTAAAGTACAAATAAATAAAAGGTCAGCATAACAAAATCACGACGTGTGGCAAATAAAAACAACTTGGTTCAGTAAGCATGCAAGAGATTGAGGCCTGTTTGTCACCAGATCTCCCTCAAACTTCCCCTTAGAGTGAAACTCAAGAAGCATCCACAGATGAAAGCATGTCAGGACTTGGTGGGAAGCCAATACAAGAATAGCTGCAGTAGTAACAGTGTTCCACATCCATGAAGATCTTGAGTTACCAAGATAAATTCGGTATGAGACTCCCTGTGGTGTATTCTTAACCCCTTCACTGCAGGATACCTTCACATGGGATGGTGCAGGGGGTACAGAAAGGGAATGCTAGGGAGCCTCAGGAAGGGCTATTTTTACTGGCTGGCGGTGATAGATGTACCTTTCCCTTGTTGCTTCTGCTACGCCTGCTGCTATCTTACTCTGTCACTGTTCTGACTGCTGCTGCTTTTGCTGCTTCGCCACCGCTTGACCCCTTCCCCATCTTACTTAAGGTTATTATATTCCTGTAGTAGTTATATTCTCCTTATATTGATATATTTAGCTTAAACTATAGGAAATACAATTTTTTTTCCCATTTTTTCCTGACTTTACATAAAAAATCCGTGTTGTGGTGAGTTTATTCTACTGGGGGAGGGATCTACCGTAACCTGGTACATCCCCTTACCTTAGTGTCATATACTGCTTAATTCACCTTAACATTTAGATAAATATGGATGGGGGAGTGGGATGTCGCTGTTTGATGAACCAGTGAAAAACATAAAATATTGTGTGCAGAAGTTAATGTACAAAATCATGTATGCATATAGAGCTGTGATAAGCACAAATGCATGTATTTGTCTATTTTAATGCATTTTCTGCACAGTCAAAAGTAACTTCAAACCTATAGCTTCATCACTGTGATGCCTTCTGTTCCTCTTTCATCTGATGGATGTACATTTCAAAGACAAAGCATACTGATGTGAAAGATTCAAGGCAGAGAGAGGTCGTTCAGCTGTCAGGCCAAGGGAGAAAGAGGGATGAGGCAACAAAAAAATGCTAGTAAGACAAGAGCATTGGTTATTATGTGTTGGAAAGAATAATGTCCTTAAGTTTGTAAAGGACCATGTCTTATGAGCTTGGTTTTGCTTCCAGACCAAACAGCTCCATCTCTGCCTCTGTGAGCAAGGGATCGTCAACAAAATCCACACTGAGCCTTACTGTGCACATGCTTCAGTGAGTGTGATGGTTTGGGAGTTACCCGCCCACCCCCACAATGAAATCACCCAGACTAGACCTAGCCAGCTGGAAGTTAAGGAATGAAGCTATATTTACACCTTAGCACAAGTTACAAGCAGAGATACAGTTACACAATACACAGTTATGTACAAGTTAGAAGTAGCACAGAAAGACAAAAATCCCTCCAGAACAATCAAATTGCCAGAAGGCTAGCAACCCAAACCTCCCCTCCCCCCTTTCCCCTGCTTTTTTCCACCCTTCAGCAATAACCAGATCAATCCCTGTATAGCTCACGTGATAAATCTGGAGAGATCTGAGGTGAGATGTCAAAAAGACGACAAAGAGGTTAGAGGAAATAAAGGGTTAGGTCAGATTACAGTTAAGGCAGAAAACAGTAACAGACCACCAGAAAGAGAAAGGAGCAGAACAACAACTACTAAGAACTAACTCAGAAGTGTGTGAGCAGTGAGTGTCTGAGCTATATTTTGACTAGTTGTGCTTCTCAGCAGAAGAATGAGTGGTATAGGTCACTGTTGTTTTTCTTTCTTCTCACAGATAAGGATTCAATTTCTCTCAGTAAAACATTCCAATCAACCTCAAACCAGCACAGTGAGTGAGAAATCTTTAATGCATATAAGCATTAGTAACATTCTACACATGATTAATAAAAATAATCGCACAATTGTATGTCTAAACAAGTCTCTAAACACACAAGCTAGTTCTCTTCAATAGCCTATCTAATTTATACCCTTTATACTACATTGTGCAATGAACAGTTGCTCATGAAGAGTGTTTCTTGCTGGAAAGCACTGTATATTTGGAGCCCCTTTGGAATTAGGATACAAATAGCTGGCTCTGGAGAATCATAGCTCCTGTGTTTCTGATATATCCTCAGCTAGCAAGGGCTAAAAAATTCAGCAACTAACGCTCTGTTAACTGGCCTGACAAGTAACTAGTACTTCACCAGTAATTTCAGTTTTGTATTTCACAAGAGCCAGACAGAATCCTCAGTCTCCCAGGATACCCTTTTGCATAAAGTAACTCTCGCACAGCAGCAGAACCTGTGAAAAAAGCAATCTGTCTGCACCTAGTCTACTTCATTTCTAATGTCTGTGTTTCAGCATAAATATACCAATTCCACTGGAAATTAGAGCTGAGAGATCAGGTGATGCCTGGAAGTCACTGTGGGCACACACTGCTTTCCTCAAATCCTACCAAAGTGGGAGAGCCTTTGACAGAGCATGGGACAAGAACAGCCACAGCTTCTGCAGCTCCAGGACTGCTGCAAATTATTCTGTTTTCTGTTCAGAGCTAGGTCATCTGGGTGTTGCAAACTAGCGAAAATAACTCCAAATTTGCCTCTAATCACAAAGGTGATTAGATCTTAATAGATGAAGATTACTGACTTGTGCTAGTTTACAAGTGCTCTTTTTTGTGCTTATGGACAGAAGGAAGAAGGGGGTAAAGGCTCAAATTTTCATATACTGTTAATGTGCATAAGCAATCCATTTTTCCTAACTGAAAAGGAACTGAAATGGACCATGAAGAACAACTTCAACTTTCCATGTTCTGTACATCATACGATGGGAGAATTTGAGGTAGAACTCTTGAGAATTATCACTAGTGTCAGAAGTTCATTTAGCACTGCTCAGAACTGGCAAAGTGTCTGCAACAAGGGCAGATTTCTGTGACCTAGAAAGTGTGCCACTTAGCACTCTGAAGGCACTGTAAGGGGGTGGAAGGACTCTGTGTGATTACACTCTTTGTCAGACTACCAAAACAGCAGCCACCCCACACTCCAGCCCAAATATAAAGTCTGGCAGAAGGTGACTAGGCATCCATGCTGGTCTTCCGCTTCAAATGACACATGCTTGTAAACAAACAACCAAGGCTGCATTTTCGTTTTCAGACTGTCAAGAAGAAAAAGTTTGGGTTTTTTTCATGCCTTGGATAAGATCTTGATATAAAAATCATCAGTCAAATACTAATTGCCCAAGTTACTAAAAATGCCTTGTGAAATTATAGCAAACACTCTGCCTAATGGCTTGCATGGAAGTATTAAACTGAAAATTAACACCTCTGCTATGGCTTTAACTATAGGAAATTTGAGAAAAATGAAAAAATAGATCATTCCAGAGTGCAGAAAGGAAAACACACCATTTTCTTGCTTTGCCTATGCTTGCCATGAAAACCACACATCATTTGCCTAAGTTCAGATTTCATTGAAATCATGAAACCTAGCTCAAGGGAAAATTTTCTGTGTTTGCATAACTATCCAGTTAATTGGGTCCCAGCCTCAAGCAGGACTTTGTGATCTAAAAAGCCATGAGAAATATGCAGTTTCACATCAAAATCAGTTAAAATGGAGGGGGGGAAATTGAGTTTCATTTTGAACTGTGAAGACATTTTAAAGGAAACATCACAGTTAAATACAGTAACAAAGCAAATTGCATGAGCACAAATTAAGAATGAGAATAATGCGTTGTGTAAAAGAAAGATAATGTTTTAAAAGGTTTAGCCTTTTTCTAACAAACCCTGTCAGAGTCTTCATCTGTCCTCACCCTCACAGTACACCTGAAGAAAGGGCTGCACACTTAGTTCTGTGGTGTAGTGGAGAAACTGAGGCACAATGGTTACACATGAGCAATAAAGCTTAACTGTGAACTCAATTTTCCATCTAAACATCCTTCCTCTCACTCAGATGTACTTCTGCATGCAAAGTCAATCACATACACATGCCTGCTTCAAGCAATCCATTAACTCCAAGGCCAAATGCAGTCCCACCAGTCTCATTTGCATGTGCTCTTAGCATATCATTCAGGCAGGAGCCACATGCAGCTACCCATTCAGTACCTTCATTTAGTACTTTCTAAAGCAGTTTGCATTCACATTCTGTTTCTGCTTTGACTTATTCCAGGCTTTGATACCACTGCAGTTGAATTCAGCCTGCCAGGGATCTTCAATGATGGAAACATTAATGGGCAAGCAGATTGAGATTGGCTTACAAAATAGCTCTAAATTCCATAGCTGCCTGAAAAACATATGTTGCTCTATGGAGTATATCCCTTTACATAGAGACACTTAAACACTCTCCCATACCCCACACAATCAGAGGCTTTCTCTTAAGCAAAGAGGGCAGTAACAGTAAAATATATCTTTTTTCTGTGTCAAAATAGAATTTTACATAGAGATAAGTAACAGAAAAGAAGTGCAGCATATTTTTATCTCAGTATGCATGACGGTCAGGCATATGCACTGTCATCACATTGCTGATGAGGAGGGGAAAATTGAAGGTTTGGGGATTTTGCTTTGGTTTGGTTTAGTTTTGGCAGAAGGAAAGGAGTGATTTTCTGTTTTGCTTTGATTTTACTGTGGGTTAGTTATCTCAAAATCAATATTCTTGGTTTTACTGTGGGCTAGTTATCTCAAAATCAATATTCTTATGTGAGAAGAAAGCAAAAAATAAATTCACTATTTTATGGTTAAAACTTATCTTCTCTCCGCTACCATATGAAGTTAAAGGTGGAGACATTAACACTCATTGTCCTTTGAGAGTAATGTTTTCCTGGAATAGAACAACCTTTGCCAGCAAGACTATGTTCAAAAGTGAAAATCCCAGCAACAAGAACTATTTAGCAAATTATGCAGCTAAGAAATATTTTCTGACTCATTTTGGTCCCCAAGTTAAAAACATGTTAAAAGGTTGAGTTCCCCAAATGGAAAGATCACTTGGCCTATATTATAAAATACATAACTGCTGCTTCTGATGGCATTGGAAGGTCTAAACCACACAGGAAAAGACACATACATTTTCAGAAGCATTTTGGAAATAGCCAAGTCACGTCTCAGAAAATCTGAGGTAGCACCATCACAAAGCAAGAGCTCCACACAGCCCAGCTCCACAGTTACACCCAAAAAACAGTATAGCTTCATCCATACAGGGATTTAGCAGTTTCTGCATGATCCACTATAGCACCACACTAATGCAGCAAAATATTTTCAGTTTTCAGCACTGTCTCTGTTAACATCTTTCTGCATCTTTCTGCCACCCCCTTTAGAACAGTATAGACATGTGCTTTGCACTCAGAAGTACAAATTGGCACCAAAAGCAGACCGTCTGGAGTCACTTGGGCCTTACAACTCCTTCATTTCTTTCATGCTA
>WBNM01026583.1:8148-29989 GCA_013399055.1 Ramphastos sulfuratus
ATACTATTGCAACTGGTCCTGACGCGCCTTGCATTCTGGGAATCGACTTTTTGAGACAAGGTTGTTTCAAAGATCCTAAAGGTCACAAATGAGCTTTTGGAATAGCATCTGTAGAGACTGAAGATGGTAAATTGAAGCTGTCCATTAGACCTGAACTTTCAGATGGATCTGCAGTTGTGGGACATCATGACATAGAGGATCTGAAGCTGCCAATTGCTACTCAAACTGTGCACCACAGGCAGTACAGAACTAACCGTGACTCTTTGTTGCCCATTCATCAGCTGATTCGTCAACTGGAGAGTCAGGCTGTCATGGAGAAAGCTCATTCACCTTTCAACAGTCCCATCTGGCCTGTGCACAAGCCTAACGGAGACTGGCGTCTCACAGTCGACTTCCGTGCCCTCAACGAGGTGACTCCACCCATGAGCGCAGCTGCACTGGTCCATCGCGGCTCTGTGCTCTGGTTTGCTGTAGAATCATCTTTTTGACCCTGTGCTAGGGGAACATTTTCAGCCCTAATGATTCACAGTGCTGTTTATTGGTATCATTTACTGGTCCTAGCAGTGAGACAATTGCTGCAGCTGTTAAGAGGCAGGGAAGTGGCAATTCCTTGTTCCTCAAGGAGCAGTGTGTGAAGCAGTGATGCTGCCTCCACATCTGTGTTCATCACAGCCCATACACACCACTGAGACAGCCCCAGCACAATAGAGCCAAGCCTCACTGGTCTGTGGAACAAAGTCAGGACTCAAAGAGTCACTAATGACCATTTTGTGTTAATAATATTTAACAGTTGAGGCAGCAGTGCCAGGCAGACTGCCTGCATGTAACGAGTTTTACTGGAAGCTGCTGGTTTCAGCCACAGTGTCAAACCCCTTTGGGAGGGAGTTGCTGTCTTTGGGTAGCTCCAGGATAGGTAGATGTGTGTTGGAAAGGTGTGAGCTCCAGGATAGGCAGATGTGTGTTGGAAAGGTGAGCCAGGATGAGTAAATCATTTCAGCCAAATGTAGTTAGCTGCTAATGCAGTCAAATCCTTGCAGAAAGCTCTGCCATGCCTGCTGGTATGACTCTATCTAGTCCCAGTGTGTGAGGATGACAAAACAGTGGAACAGGCTGCCCAGAGGATTTGTGAAGTCTCTTGCCCTGGAGCCTTTCCAACCCCACCTGAATGTATTCCTGTGTGCTCTGCCTTGGGTGCCCCTGCTGTGGGAGGAGTTGGACTGGATGCTCACTGAATGTCCCCTCCAGCCCCTGGCATTCTGGGATTTGGGGATTTTGTGCACACTGTGATATCTCATGATTGAAGTCATGATGCAGGTGAAGTGGTGTAAATCCTAAAGGGAAGGGTTCTGTCCGTTCCAGCTGACCTGAAAATGTTCTGCTGAATGCTTTGGCACAGGCTTCAAAATGAAGGACAGAGAGGTGTTGGTGCTGTATTGGCATTGAGTGACGCTGCGTTCCTGAGGTACCAATTAGAACTCAGTCCTTGTCAAGGAGCTTTGGCCCAGACTCTCATGATCCTGATGATGTCCAGGGGTTTGCTATCCCAATATGAAGAAAGATCTCATTAAAATGAGAATGGGACAGCCCAAAGCAGCTAAGTTAATGAGAGGAATGAAAGAGCTTGTAGGGAAGGATGAAAGAGATGTTATTGCCTGCTGGAGGGAGAAGACCTGAGCCTGAATAATGACACCAAAAACCACTTCACAGTTATTCAGGCTGACTCATCCCAATGGCCAGGAGATACCTTCCTCTTGGGAAAGAAACAGCAGAAGGTGTTTCAATTAGCTGTGGGTGGGTTTGAAAATGAGGCAAAATCACAAAAAAATTAGCGAGATGCGAAGACTTTGTTCAGCAGCTTTTGAGGACACGCACGGGCATGGGCATGATGCTGCTGCCTCCCTGCTCCACTAAGGATCTGTAGAGACTAATCGTATTGAAATGAAGACCCCATAAAGTGAGATGCAGTTCACATTGTGGGGTATGGAACTCCAAGACAATTTTAGACCCCTGAAAATCAAATGTGCTCCCAAAAAAATACTGTCTCTGTGGAAGGAAGAGGTAGGGAAGTGAAAATTGCGGCTTCACTGCCACCCACAGAAAGTTGGCAGGGTTTTTGAGCCAAGAATATTCGCAAGCTGCTCATGGAGGCTCCACAAAGTGGAAAGAATCTCAAACAAGTTCCTCTGCTTTGGTTTTGCTTCTGATGTCCTTTGGGTGCACGTGGACTCTTCACACACTTCAAATCCCTGCTCAGTTTAGCCAGAGGAAATATGAATCCCAAAAAGCACCACGAAAGCTGAGACAACAGACTCCCTTTATCTGTGGATTTTTCATCTTCAGAAGCAAGAACAAGCTGGTTAATGAGTGCCTGTGAGGTGTGAGACAGGAAATGCAGGAGGTGCTGCTGTTCTTGACAGGCAGGGCTGGATTGCCAGGCCCAGACCTGAAGAGCAGAGCATGATGGTGTTGCTGGAGCAGGTTCATGTGAGGAGGAGTTCCAACCTCTAACATCCTATCATCCTGTAGAACATTGTATCCAGTTCTGGGCTCCTGTAGAATATTGTTCCAGTTCAAGAGGGACAGGGATATGCTGGACAGAGTCCAAGGGAGGGCTGCAAGGATGCTGCAGGGCCTGCAGCACTGCTTGAGGAGGAGAGGCTGAGAGCCCTGGGGCTGCTGAGTCTGCAGAGGAGAAGGCTGAGAGGGGAGCTGAGCAATGTCTGTCAATAGCTGAGGGCTTGGGGTCAAGAAGGAAGGGATGGGGACAGCCTCTGCTCACTTGTGCCCTGCCATAGGACAGGGGCACTGGATGGAAACTGCAGCACAGGAAGAGTCACCTCAAGATGAGGAAGAATTTCTTGACTGGAAGGGTCCCAGAGCCCTGGCACAGGCTGCCCAGAGAGGTTGTGGAGTCTCCTTCTCTGGAGCCTTTACAGCCCTGTCTGAATGTGTTCCTGTGTGACCTGCACTGCATTCTCTGGTCCTGCTCTGGCAGGGGTGGACTGGAAGCTGTCTAAAGGTCCCTTCCAACCCCTAATATCCTCTGATCCTGGTGCCTCTTCCAGCTCTGACTGGCTGCTTTGGATGAGCAGCAGCTCTGCCCATGGCTGTCTTGCTCTGCAGGGCTGGCACTGATGCCTGGGGCTGCTCTGCAGTGGGCTCTATCAGCACATGAGAGCTGTTTCAGTGCTCTGCAATCAGAAGATGTAATTGCAGGCAGGGTGCAGGGGAGCCTGTGGCAAGAGCTGTCCTTTTGCATTGGTACCATCCTGTACCTCCAAACACTATGGACTTGTTTTCCAGCATTTCCTTTCCCAAGGCTGTGTGGGCTCTGCATTGTCCCTGGGGTACCACAGTCTGCTTTCACTAGTTGGAGGTGGGAGAGCTTCTCTGGAAACACTTTTCACTTGTTTCAATTTACATCTTATCCCTGTGTGGTTCACTTTCCTTTACAGTTCTGTATTTTATTAGGAGATGTTTTTGTGTGTTTGCTTGATGGGTGCAGAAATTCTGCAGTCAAGGATCCTCTTCAGTTGGCCTCTGGGGTCTTTGAATACTTCTGGGTCAGATGAGATGTGAGCCAGTTCACATCTCATCCTAAGATTCTTTTCACCTGGTTTCTAAATCTTCTAGCCTTCTCATCTCACCTGATTTGAACATTCCTCCCAGCTTGAAGCCTTTCAGATTAGAATAAAGAGCAAAAGGGGAAAGTGTAAAATTGAGAGAAAGGCATGTAAAGAGCTGCCCAAAGCCACTGTGCTGTGACCAGGTCACAGAATCACAGAATGTTAGAGGTTGGAAGGGACCTCCAGAGATCACTGAGGTGCTCTGAGTTGCCAATGCCTTTGGCCATAAGCCAGAGTTGTGGTGTCCAGCTTTGCTTGACATGGTCGCTGCCAGAGCATTGGACCTTGCTTACCCACACTGGTTGGTCTGCAGCCATGGCACTGGTGGCAGGCTCTATATCTGGAGATGTGCTGGAGCTAAAGGCAGGGACACTTCTCTGTTGAATTGGGATGCTTTGCCCTTCAAGTGAGCTCTGAACTCACCAGAGGCATCTCTGTCAGCACTGACAGTGCTCAGAAATACTTCTGCATCTTCTGGAGAGCTTCTGTCAGCCTTGGTAATCCATGTGGGCACTGGTCCATGTAGGGAAATATTCTGTATTAGCTGGATATGTGAGCAAATCCAAGTTAAATAACCAAGTTTGCTAACTGCAAAATTGCAGGCTGAACTTTCTCAAGCCTGCTTGGAATGTTTATCCAACAGCCAAGGACACAGGCTACAGCAGCTGCAGAAGAGCTACAATAACAACCTGGAATTAAGGCATAAGGACAGCCAACGGCAAGAAGATTCAAGGCAAACGAGAGGCGTTCTAACAGGCAGCAATGCAGCCAACTATTCGGCTTCTCACAGCGCCTTAACGAATTACACCANATGTTAGAGGTTGGAAGGGACCTCCAGAGATCACTGAGGTGCTCTGAGTTGCCAATGCCTTTGGCCATAAGCCAGAGTTGTGGTGTCCAGCTTTGCTTGACATGGTCGCTGCCAGAGCATTGGACCTTGCTTACCCACACTGGTTGGTCTGCAGCCATGGCACTGGTGGCAGGCTCTATATCTGGAGATGTGCTGGAGCTAAAGGCAGGGACACTTCTCTGTTGAATTGGGATGCTTTGCCCTTCAAGTGAGCTCTGAACTCACCAGAGGCATCTCTGTCAGCACTGACAGTGCTCAGAAATACTTCTGCATCTTCTGGAGAGCTTCTGTCAGCCTTGGTAATCCATGTGGGCACTGGTCCATGTAGGGAAATATTCTGTATTAGCTGGATATGTGAGCAAATCCAAGTTAAATAACCAAGTTTGCTAACTGCAAAATTGCAGGCTGAACTTTCTCAAGCCTGCTTGGAATGTTTATCCAACAGCCAAGGACACAGGCTACAGCAGCTGCAGAAGAGCTACAATAACAACCTGGAATTAAGGCATAAGGACAGCCAACGGCAAGAAGATTCAAGGCAAACGAGAGGCGTTCTAACAGGCAGCAATGCAGCCAACTATTCGGCTTCTCACAGCGCCTTAACGAATTACACCAATTACACAATTCCACCAGAGTTTGCATCTGGCCTATTTGAGCCAGCTGGTTGGGCCTTGTCCCTTAAATGATTTGTCCAATTGCTTTTGTAATGGGCTGGCTTGAACAGTCTGTTAGAAGGGTATAAAAATGCATGCTCATATTGACTAAAGGGACAGTGGCATTGCTTGGATCCTATTGGTCTGTGTGTGGCTCTGTCCAGATCTCCCATCAATTGGCTTCGTTCCAAGACCCCCCTGTACCAGACACCAGTAGGCCTCCTTGCTTCAGATGCGGGAATGTCTCTTCAAACAACACTTTCCCAGTGACTTTACTGAGCTGTAAATCAAGTGAGGAAAAGAAAACCCTAAGAACTGATCTTGATGCATTTCAGTAAGAGGATGCCCTGGCTGCTTGTGAGTGATGCAGCCATTCTGGGTGGTGACGTGGAGGGGCTGAAGCATGCAGAGCCAGAGTGAACAAGCTGATGGGGAGAAAGCCTTTCAGTGTTGCTGACTGTGCAGCACTGAGCCACATTTTGGTTGCTTCCATTTACCTGAAAAATTTAAATGAGCATTTTGGGGACTGGAACCCAGTAATGACAAAAGTGATTTGCACTTTCTACTGGAAAAATGCCTGCCCATTTCCACTGCACCCAGTTCAGCCTCAGCTGGGAGGTGCTAGCCAGCTTCAGTCATGCCCACTGAAGCTCTGCATAGTCTTCTCCTTCTGCCTCTCTTTTCTTTCCCATAAAGTTCAGCACTGGGGTTCAGGAGAGGAATTTCTCCCAGCAAGGGAAGCAAAGAGCAGAGCCTGTTGATAGCTTTCTTGGCATGTGTCTGAGGGGTGTAATTGGTGAGACAAAGAGAAGCCCAAAGACAGGAGTGCCAAGGCTGTAGCTGTCCTCAGGGCTCCCCGAGCCTGCTGCAGTGTTCTCAGGCAGTGTTTGCAAATCCCTCTGGCACAGCCCATGCTGTGCTGTTTGCAAATGCTTCTGTCAGCAGCTTTCTCTTTGTTTAGCTATTTTGGGAGTGGTTCTTTGCTTTCATTCTTTCATGAGTTGGGCTGCTCCTGCCTGATCAAATATTTGCATTTCATTATTCATTATTTGCAATTCCTATGTGAATGTTGGTAATTGGAGGTCCTCTCTTCTCTCTTTTCAAGTTCCTCAGGAACTGGAGGCAATCCTGGGTAGCAGGTGTCCCACTCTGTGTCAGACAGCTGCACACAGAGGGGCTCAGCTCAGAAGTGACTATGGAATGACAAACACTCTGGGATGAGGTGGAGGAAGGTCTGGAGAGGTTATGGCGTCTCCTTCTCTGGAGACTTTCAAAGCCAACATGGACATGTTCCTGTGTGCCCTGCCCTGGGTGACCCTGCTGTGGTAGGGGGGTTTGACAGCATGATCTCTGGAGGTCCCTTCCAACCTCTAATGTTCCATGACTTTGTGATCACAGAACAGGGCAGTGGTCTTAAAGATAAATCTTTGTGGAAAAAGTCTCCTGAGGAGAAAAGCTTTGCTGAGTGCTTGGTAGTAGCAGCGGGAGCATCACAAGTGGATTGTTTCAATCCCATCCCAATGCAGAGAAGTTGCTCAGTGACAAGCAGAGAGAATGGAAACTGGGTCAGCTGGAGAAGAAAAAACATGAAGCCATAACTGGAACATTTACAAATGTAAAAAGGGAGGGCAGTGCAGGAAAAGAGAAACAATCATCAGGGGAGGTGAGGAGTGCTGAGAAGCCCTTCTGTAGGCACACAAGAGGAAGGCAAGGGAGAAAAATCGTCCGCTGCTCAGTGGGTAGGGAAAGCTCCCAGGGAGGACACAGAGCAAAATGTTTAATGTCTTTCCTCTGTCTTCACAAGGCACTGGGCTGCTCAGGCAGCTGACAGAAGAGCCAAAGCTGTGGCAATCTGGATGAGACAAGGAAAAGTAATGAAGTTGCTGAAGTTTGTGATTTCCACATTATCTCAACCTGACACGATTCAGCCCGAAGTGTTTCAGGCAGGTCTGAGCTGTCTGAGCTGTCAATTCCTGTCTCCAAGAGCACCTGGATGAGGAGTTGGTTTCTGGAAGCCTGGAAAAGACCAAATCATTGCCTAGAAGGAAAGATAACCACAGGGGCATGGGAAAATTTAGGGTGAGAGGGACCTCAGGAGGCTCCTTGTTCTATCTCTTGCTCAAAGCAGGGTGAGCTGCAAGACCAAAACAATTTGATCAGGGATGTATTCTGACTGATCTTGAAAACTTCCAAGGATGAAGCCTGCACAACCCCTGGGCAACCTGCAGTTGTAATAGTGCTGAGATTTTTGTCTGGCACCTTTGGAGGTTCCCAAACCCAATCTTTATTTCTGTGATAATTTGCAAATGCTTCATTTTATGTCTAGAATTTGTGGCTTTGTGATTTTGTTTTATTTATTTCTATTTTTGCATAGCAGCCATCAATGGGTTACATGAAAAGAAAACAATCTTTCCAGGGGGAGTTTACAAGGTGCAGCCTCCATCCCTCAGTGGTGGCCAGCCTGGATCTGTTCCTCTGTGCAGCTGCAGACACTTGTTTGAAACTAAAATACAAACCCAAGTGCTGCATCCAGCAGATTTCTGTCAGAAAGAGATTAAAACAAAGCAAGAAACCCCACAGCTTTCTCTGCAGTCAAATGAACAGGCAAGTTGGAGGTTAATTTTTTTTCCCTTTATTTTGAGAACTACATAAGTAGGCACCAAGTCCATCTTAACCATGGCGTGTGCTGGAGCCAGTACAGAGCAGGGCAGAGAGGCTGGAGAAGGGCCTGGAGCAGCTGGGCTGTGAGGAGGGGCTAAGGGTGTTGAGGCTGCAGAAGAAGAGGCTGAGGGCAGAGCTCCTTGCTCTCTGCAGCTGCCTGCAGGGAGGGGGCAGCGAGGAGGGGGCAGCCTCTGCTCCTTAGTGGCAAGGCACAGGAGCAGAGGCAATGGTTCCAAGCTGCCCCAGGGCAGGCTCAGGCTGCAGCTCAGCAACTCTTTCTGCCCTGGAAGGCTTCTCAAAGCTTGGCACAGGCTGCTTGAGGCAGTGCTGCAGTGTCCATCTCTGGAGGGCTCCCAGCAGCTGTGGCCCTGATGCTGAGGGGCAGGGTTCAGTGGTGCCCCTGCAGTGCTGGTGCAGGGCTGGGCTGGCTGAGCTGGGAGGGCTCTGCCAACTGGATGTGTTCTGTGGTTTGTGATCCTGTGTGGTGCCAGAGGCAGCAGGAGAAAGCCCTTCTGAGATGATCATTCTCTGCAGCAGTCCCTGCTGGCACATCTGC
The DNA here is from genome assembly GCA_013399055.1 of Ramphastos sulfuratus. Classification (NCBI taxonomy): domain Eukaryota; kingdom Metazoa; phylum Chordata; class Aves; order Piciformes; family Ramphastidae; genus Ramphastos; species Ramphastos sulfuratus. The sequence continues at coordinate 16,492 of WBNM01026583.1, forward strand.
GGTTTGTCTCCCCAGGCAGCAGAAACTGCTTGTCTTGCTTCCCTCTCACTGACAGTTTGTTTCACAACAGTGCTGAGAAAACAAGGGAGGTCCTCTGCCTGCATCCTGCTGGGACTGCCTCCAGCTGCTCCCCTGGCAGCAGGAGCTGGCCATCTTCCAGCCTGCCAGGATTTCATCTGCAGTGAACGAGCTTGCGCTAAACCACAGCAGCTGCTGCAGATTATCCTGGTTCTATCCTCCCTCACTCAGCAGCAGCAGAGATCCCCACTGCCTGGGCCTTCTGCCCTAGCAATTGTGGGAGCTTTGAACCCTCTCAGTACCCACCTGGACTGTGCTCTGTAGGCTCCATTCTCATTTTTTGCCCAGCTCAATCTGCTTTCTGATTTAGGCAGTTGCCCCAGAATGCAGGCAACTTTCTACTGCCTTTACACTGCTAGTGTGGATGTCCCTGAGCAAAATTACTCCTTTAACCCCTATATAGTAAAACTGTGGGCACTCTGCAGCTCCCCTCAAGTCTCTCTCCACTTAGGCCTGCCTGAGCGGGGATTTACATTCTGCGCTGACCTACATCTCAAGAGCTAAACTGCCTCTTCTCTGTAGTGATAACATCTGGGGCTTAGGGACATGTGGTCCTTGCCCCACCAGCATCTGAAATTCTTTACAGGAAGGGTGGTGAGGTGCTGGAAAACGTTTCCTAAGGAGGGTCTGTCCATGCCCATGGCAGGGATTTGGAACTCGATGATCTTTAAGGTCTCTTCCAACCCAGACCATTCTATGAATCTGTGAATCTATGGATGTTCCTCCTGGACATCTGATCATCCTACATTGACCTGTTTGCTCCTCAACAACTGCACTAGGGCTGGACTTGATGATCTGAAAGGTTTTCTTCAGCCTAAACAATTGTATGATTCTGCCTAGGGACTCAGGACAGCCCTCACACACATGCAGAGGGGCTGCAGCCTGTAGCTCAAGCACAGCAGATGTGGTTTATCCTCTCATCCCGTCACTGCTGCCAGCCCTGCCACTGCTTTACCACCTCTTCTCCATGCAGCATTTCCTTTGTTGCCTCCATCACTTCCTATCAGCCTTTTCCAAGCTCACTCTCTTTTCTTTCAAGGAGCAGAGCCACACACTCAGCATTTCAAAGTCTATTGCCACTGCTTCTCTGTGTAAGGAGCTTTTCTGAGGAGCAGAGAAATGTCAAAGCTGCTGACGAGAGGCGCAGTGAAGCCCTAGGCAGTGTTTTACAGCCTGGTACTGACACGGGCCCATTCAAATCCATCTTGCCATACAACTCGTTATTCTTTCCAAGGCAGATGGGCTCTTTATTTATTTAGTAAGAGTGAAGGATTCATTCCCCTGCTGACTAGCAGGAGACCAAGGACCCACACACACAGCTGAGCCCCTGCACTTCATTGTGTGCTGGTGAAATTGTTTTCATCCATTCTGGAGCTATTGCACTTCATTCCTCACGAATATATTTTTATTTGTATATAAAATAAAAATGTGACAGCACATGGAAAGCTAAGAAGTGGATAAATTCATAAATTGCTTGCATACAGCAAGCCTGCTGTGGCTGTATTCCTCTGGACTTAACTGGTACACAACCAGAGACACACAAAAGGTGGGCACTGGGAACAGGCTGTGGCCCTCTGGAAGGGGCATGTTGGATTTTCTCTGTCCTAGAAATCATTCCCTGCGTACAGGAACCACAGTTTCTTGGAGGTGGATTATGTTAGACCATCATTTTTGCCCTTAGAGCCTTGCAGGTTTGGGGAGCACACTGAGGGGACCGCTCAGATCGTGACTCAGCACGAGAAAGCCTTCAGCCTTTCTGCACATCCAGGTCTTCTGGCAGAGGTGGGAATCACTTGAAGATGTTTTGGCACAGCATGATATATTTCTGCTGTAGAACTTGGGCCTCAGCAAGTTATGGTGGGACTGCTGACCTGGAGACTCTTCATGTGCTAAGACAAGACCTTTGAACCCAGGACAGGGAGGAGAGGGATGGAGGTCAGCCAAGACCTTCATTGCAGGTAACAAGAGTTGCTTCTCCTCAAGGGAGCAACAGGGATAGTCTTTCTGGAGGCTTCCATTTGCTGTCTGCCAAGACTCTGCCATCAGTGCTTGTGGGAATGAAAATAAGGGAGTGGTGCAGGAATTCCAGCATTAGAGGACAGGTTTTTCCCATGAAATTCAAAATGCCATACAGAGTTTCTGATAAATGTTTGTATCCCAGGGTCTGAAGTGCTTCATTCTCCTTCCTGATTAATAATTCCAGAGGAGTTCTTCCAAAGTTGCTAAATTTGACTTTTCTGGAATGATTACCTTGAAGGGTCTCAGTCCTCAGCTTTGGGGGATGCTGGGACAGGGCTAAATGAAATCCACAATCCAGACAGGACTGGCAGAAGAGTACCCTGATGATGCATTTCCAGGTAACGTGTCCCGGCTTCTGCTCCTACGTGATCCCCCTCCAGAGCAGGACACTGCTGTCTGGTCCCTGGAATGGAGTGGTGAAGGAGCTGGAAATAAGCCTTACCCTCCTCACCCTCCCTGTGTACCAGTGCTCCTGACAGTGGTGGGGCAGAGGTGTTTCTGGAGAGGTGTGAATGTCAAGGAGAAGGCAGTCAGGAAGGAAGGATCCAAAAGATTCTTTGGGGATTGAATTTTTTAGTTAGTTTGCTTAAAGGATTCTTTTTATCACTCTTGTTTCCCTTTAACCAGAATCCCCAGACCAGTTCTGAAGTGTTTGTCAAGCACTTTGATGTCCTCCATAAAAGGCAGAGAGCAATGCAAATATTCTCATCATTGTTATTGTTTGCATTACCCCACTGGCCTGCACCACTGCCTGCTGAGCTGCTACCACCGGTGCTGTGCCTTGGTGGAGCTGTGCACACAGCAGACAGTCTTTCAGGACACTCAGCCCTGCAGGGGACACAGCCCTGCAGGACAGCTAGGACAGGAAAGGCATTTAAACAAACCTGGAGCAGCCCTTATTTTTCTTCTCACTCATTCCCTGTCCAGCAGCAGCTCAGTCCACAGGGCCCATTTTTCAGCTTTGGCTTTTCCCAGCAGTGAAGGCAATGAGGCAGAAGAGATTCTCCCAGAACAGCCAGAGGCAGGTGGAAGAGGGATTTGTTTTTGCATTGCTTCTAAGGAGGTGAAGGACAGCAGAAACATTTCACAGAATCACAGAATCCAGCTGGAGATCATCCACCCCTGCCAGAGCAGCATCACCCAGGGCAGGGCACACAGGAACACATCAGTGGGGGAGTTTGGATAGGCTTCAGAGCAGGAGACTCCACAACCTCTCTGAGCAGCCTGCTCCAGGCTCCAGCATCCCCACAGGGACAAAGTTTCCCCTCCTCCTCCCCTGGCACCTCCTCTGCTCCAGCTGGCACCCAGTGCCCCTTGTGCTGCCCTTGGCCATCCCTGGGCACAGCCTGGCTGGGTCCTCCCAACACTGCCCTGCACATCTTTAGCACAGCACTGAGGGCAGCCCTCAGGCTCCTCTGCTGCCAGCTGCCAGCCCCAGCTCCCTCAGCCTGGCCTCACAGGAGATGTTCACTGCCTGCAGCAGCTTGGGGGCTCTGGGCTGGGCTCTCTGCACCACTTCCCTGCCTGTAAGGGTTGGGTGAGGCACCCACAGCAGCAGACTAAACGCTACAGAAAGAGCTTCAAGCACTTGCTCGAGAGCGTAGGAGTCTCCCACAGCAATAGTGACCATGGACCTGAGATTTGGGGATGCAAAGGGGTGCACAAAAGTATTGAAGGTAGTAACCAGTACCGATCTATCTCCAGTATATGCTCCGCAAGTCCCAAGAGCCCTTTTGCTAGAAGTCAAACCCTGATCTTTGGCTGCTCCTCCAGGCTCATGCCAGAACCTCAGATCAGTGGCTCCTGCATTCTGGGACAAAGTGAGCCAAGCAAAACCATTGCAGCACATGAGTGCTGGAGGCTGCACACTCACAGCCACCAAGTGTCTGCAGAGCTTGAAGGCTTCGTTTTCCTGATGAAATTTCTCCAGCTCCCCAGATACCTGAGAGAACTGAAACCCAGCACTAGGGAGAGTTGTTTGAACCCATTTGCTTTCCAAATTTCCAGGCATCTTCTTTCAGGACAGACTTTTTTTTTTTTTTTTTTTTTTTTTTCCCCCTACAAGAAGAACAGCCAAAATGCATTTCTAGGTGAGCAACATCCAACCTAGCTTCTGACATGACTAACATCCAGCCTAGCTTCTGACATGGCTCTGACCAGCTGCTTTCCTGGACAGAGCTGTCATGGGAGGAGGAGTTGCCCTTCTCCTGCTTGCTCTGGTTGTGTGGTCCTAAAACTTAGAGCACTCATTTCCACCTAGCCTGGCCCCACCACAAAGAAAGGAGCAAGACGTCTTTGACCCAACACCTAGAACAGGGCAGGAGAGGAGACAAACATGGGAACAGGCTGCCTAGGGAGATGGCTGAGTCCCCATCCCTGGACATGTTTAGAAGTAATTTAGATGTGGTGCTTGGAGTTATGGTTTGGGGGTGAACTTCGTAGCGTAGGGATGGACCTGATGATCCCAAGGGTCTTTTCCAACCTGAATGACTCTGTGATTCTGTGAGTGTCAACATGGCACTGAATTTCATTCACAGTGAGAATGAAAGGGAAGACAAAACACCTACTGTTCAAATTGCAAGGATAGTCAGTCAGCAGCTAAATACATGTTGGCTCTTAGGCAAGGTGCTTGTGTTTTCTGTCATTTGTTTTTTCATCAGATAGATTTTTTTTTCTTTTCCTTTTTTTTTTTTTTTCCTGTGTAGAGCTGAGAAATTAAATTGTACTGAAAAGCCACCAAAGGAGAACTTTGATAAGAAAAATAAAGCCTGGAGCTTGTGGACAATCAGAAAATCTGCAGGTTCCGGCATAAAGAAAGGGCTCATTGAATAAATGGTGTCATGATTCAAGTGTGGGCATGATGGGAATGCCACAACATTGCCTTGGATGTTTGCTGCAGGGATAGGAGGGAAACCCCTGCCCGGTGCTCTTGGGCTGAAGAGCACAGATCTGCTTGGGGTCATCCACACCAGGGATCCCTGGAGAAGAAAGCTTTGGCTCAGGCAAGTTTTCCCTAATGCCCATCTCCTGTAGCTGGGTAGCTTTCCAACATCTTGAGGTGCCACTATGGGCAATATCCAGCCTTCAGGAATTCAGCACATCCCTGGGAAGTATGGATGGGACCAATATATGAATCCCAAGCTACACTGCAATGGTCACAGCTGTCTCAGCAGGGAGGTCTGTGCTTGGCATGAAGTCAGCAGTACCTCCATCACTCCTAGGGACCTCTATTCACAGAATCATAGAGTCCAGACTGATCACTGCCAGGTCACCACTGTCCCTCAGCACAACACCTCCATGTCTTTTAAATCTCTCCAGAGATGGAGACTCCACCACTGCCTTGGGCAGCCTGGGCCAGGGCTTCCCAGGGATTCCTTCCCACAACTCTTTTTGGGAAGGAATTGTTCCTCATGTCCAACCTAAACCTCACCTGGTGAAACTTGAGGCCATTTCTTTCTGTTCTATTACCTCTTCCTTGGGAGGAAAGGCTGACCCCCACCTGGCTCTGATTCCCTTTCTCAGAAGGTCTCTACTCATCCTTCTCCTGTTCATAAGGGTCACCCTTCAGCTCATGCTGAGCAACGATCAGATCCTCTCTGGGGCTTCCCTTCTGCAGGCTCTCAGCCCCAGAACTCTCAGCCTTTGCTCCTCACAGAGTTGCTCCAGGCCCCTCAGCACTTTTGTAGCCTCTACTGGACTCTCTCCAGTAGTTCCCTGTCTCTTTGGAACTGGGGAACCCAGCACTAGACACAGATGTGAACAGTTCTGAACGCTGAACATAAGGCAGCAAGGAACCCTCCCAGGAAGGGCTGTTCTGTTTTGCAGGAGCAGTAAACCTGTCCAAACAGGGCGGCAATTCCCCTCTGTATGGTGCTGAGGGGGCCAGAAGAGAGCTGAGGTGCTCTGCTTGTGTATCTATGGATTGGGCAGAGGACCAGTAAAAGTGGTCAGGGCAGGGTCTGCAGAGTGCATGGTGACATTGTACTCCTCAGACTGAACAGGTAAGGAAGGGTTTTGCACAGAGAATGAGTTTGGCTCATTTAAAACCCAGTAAAGACACCAGAAATCTATCTTGGCCTGGCAGAAGACTGCCAACAAGACAAGTGCATAACCCTGGAGTGGAATAAAGAACCCATTAGTTGTCTCTGAAGCTGACAAAGCTATAGCTGACCCAAGGGGATCCTTCAGAAATCAATGACACTTGGGTAGACTTCCTTGCAGCACTGCCTACCTGCCTGGCCCAAGAGCACCCCAGAATCCTGCAGCAGTTTCTCCTCCACAGCTGCTGCACACACATCTGAGTGGCAAAGGTCAGGCATAAACATTGCAGATGAAGAAAGGAAAAGATCTATAGCTGAGATTAGGAAGCAGAATTCCTGAGGGACACAAGGCTTGCAAGAGATTTCTGCAGCTTGTCTGAGTGCAGCAGCCTCAGCTCCAGCTCTGCACAGAGATCTCTGATGCTGTGTCTGGGATGCTGATGAGGAGAGGCAGGGACTGTGCCCAGGCCAGCTGCCATCTGGGTATTTGTGCCTTGGAACCCCAGAACAGAAGGGTGGTGGCCAGCCAAGTTGTATTCATGTAAATATACTCCCCTAGCCCCTGCAAAGAGGAATATCCCAGAATCCCAGCATGGTGGGGTTGGAAGGGACCTCTGGAGATCATTGACCCTCCTGCTAAAGTGGGGCACCCACAGCAGCTTGCCCAGGTCACCACGGGCTCCAACACCCTCACACCAAATGAATTTATCTTCCTCTTCTCATGGAATCTCCTGGTTCCAGTCTGTGCCCCTTGCCCCTTGTCCTGTCCCTGGTGCTACTGACAAGAGTCTGACCCCAGCCTCTTGCCCCCCACAGCTCCTTCAGCTCTTGCCGAGCATTGCTCAGATGCCCTCTGGGGCTGCTCTTCTGCAGGCTCTCAGCCCCAGGGCTCTCAGCCTTTGCTCCTCACAGAGCTGCTGCAGGCCCCTCAGCAGCTTTGCAGCCTCCCCTGGATTCTCTCCAGCAGTTCACTGTTTCTCTAGAACTGGGGACCCCAGACCAGACCCAGGACTCCACAGCACATTGCTAGCTCACTCCTCCCCCAGCACTCCCAGTTTTTTCCCTGTGGAATTATTTCCCAGTAGGTCCCCCCTTACCTGTCCTGATGCAGGGGGTTATTTCTCCCCAGGGGCAGGACCTTGCACTTGCCCTTCTTGCACTTCATGAGGATCTCTGCCCAGAATTCCAACCTGTCCAGGTCTCTGGACAGCAGCACAACCTGACAGGGTGTCAGCCACTCCTAGTTTTGGATCATCAGTAAACTTGCTGAGGCTCCACACTGTGCATTCATCCAGCTCACTGATGAAGTTGAACGGGACTAGACTGAACGTGGGAGATAGAATCAGAGAATCATAGAATGGTAAGGTTGGAAGGGACCTCAAGGATCATCTAGTTCCAACTCCCTGCCATAGGCAGGGACACCTCCCACTAGTACAGGTCACTCAGGGGCTCATCCAACCTGGCCTTGAACACCTCCAGGGAGGCTGTGGAGCACAGAAACACCCAATGTGAACAAAGATCAAATTGGGTGATTCTGTGCTCCACAACCTCCCTGGGCCACCTATGCCAGTGTCTTACCACCCTCACTGGAAAGAACTCCCTCCTAACATCCAGTTTCAATATCCCCTCTGCCAGTTTAAACCCATTGCTCCTCGTCCTGTCATTACAAGATACAGAGATGTGGCTGCCCTGTCCTGTTCTGCACAAACAAGTGGAGATTGGCAACCAACAAAGGCCTCCACAGTTGGATGTGCTTTGTGATGCCAGGAAAAAGACCTGAGAGTGGAAGGAGATGACCTATCAGCAGTCTGGGGCTAAGAATTTCACAGCCACCAAGCCCCTGTTGAGGGGCACTAGTCCAGGGTGAGAAGGCAGAGTTCCTGCTCAGCTTGGGAAGTCAGCAAACACCTTCTTCATGGACTTTGTGACATGACCACGAGGACCACTGCAAGCTAGTGCCCAGGGACCACAAAGCAGGCAGGACTCTCAGAGAGTGGGATCCATTCTCTTTGTGGTGATGCATTAACCTTATTCACACCCAGGTACCCAGTGCGCCCCTAAAAGGAGCAGCCACCAGAGCTGCTGCCTCTAGTTAATCACACCCTGAATTAATTAGCAATCATGAGAAGCTGATGGCTCTGCCAGGTCTCTGAAGTTCTCTGCTTAATGTTTTATTGCAGTCATTAATGTAGAGGAGCCCTGAGCTAATAACCATTTTCAATGGTCACATCATCTTGATGGAGTCATTAGGAAGGAATGGGAGCAGGGGGATCTCCACCATGAATAACAAAGGGATGTACTAGATGTGTTCTTTAATTACAGTGATCACTACCTGCCAGGGCTGCTGTTGTCCACCCTTCCTGATCACTTCCAGGACTGTCAGCCTGCAAAGCACTGAAGGGTCTGCACATCACAGCCAGGCTGCTGAGATCCTCTGGGGCAGGGTGCCAGAGGAGACAGTAGAAATTCTGGCTCAGCTGGCAGGTCAGCACATGGCCCTAGGATGGAATGATACAGTTAGAATTAATTGATGTCATGGTCTTATCAAAGTGCCATTATTTAATAGTCTGGGGTTGGTTGTTCCTTTTTCCTGCTATTCCATCCCCAGCCCTGCCAGGAATTAAAACAGTCAATAACTTTTAAGCCCACAGCAAACACCACTTTCTGTCCTCTTTCCTGGCAGTGCTTGCAGGGACAGCAAGAGGAGCTCTGGACCGCAGCAGCAGTCATGTCACAGGTTCCTTTAATCTCTTCCATCAGAGTCACCAAGGTGGGGAAGAGCTCCAACGATAGCCCAGTACATGACAGCCTATCTGGAAGCACAAGCTTCTCCAGCCCAGCCTGTGACAGAGTACAACTTACAGGGACCAATAAATAATTGAGTGAGGTGGTGATTAATAGAAGTGCCACAGAGCAGAGAGGCCTTGTGCAGAGTTGAATCCCAAGGTCTCCAGAGGGATGGAAAAGCATCACATCCCTGGTCTATAAACTCCCAGAGCAAGGACAGAGTCAGGAGGGGCTGGGAAGACCTTATCTGCCCCACAAATCATCCCATACATGCCCTGACATCACTTTGGTATGAAAATGTTGCATTGGTTAAACTCTGTTTACAGGCTGAAGTCTTTGGAGAGTCCTCCTGCTGCAGAACTAACCAACTGTCCTCAGCCCATGGCTGGCACCATTGCTCATTATTGAAACAAGGGCATTTATCTTGGAAATGGCATCATTTGCTTCCTCAGCACAGACCTGCTGGAGCAGGGCCAGAGGAAGACACAACAGTGTTGGCAGGGCTGGAAGAGCACTGCTGGGAGGCCAGGCTGGGAGAGTTCAGGTCTCCAGGGAGACCTTCTGGTGGCCTTGCAGTACTGAAAGGGGACATCAGAAAGCTGGGGAAAGACTTCTGAGCAAGGCTTGTGGTGACAGGCCAACGGGGGGGTGGTTTGGAACTGAAAAAGGGAGATCGAGAATGGAGAGAAGGAAGAAATGTTTGACCCTGAGGGTGCAGAGAGCCTGGCCCAGGCTGCCCAGAGAGGTGGGAGCTGCCCCATGTCTGCCACCACTGCAGGTGAGGTTGTTTGGGCCTCTGAGCAACCTGCTCCAGTTGCAGATGTCCCTGCTGGCTGCAGAGGATCAAACTGGTAGATTTTTCGATGACCCTTCCAACCTAATGCATTCTGTGATGCTAAGGAAACCTTAGCTGTGCAGGGTTAAACTGTTGTTCACAGCAACACATATCCCACCTGCAGATCAGCCCCAGGTGCCGGCCCCTCTGCATGTCTGTCCTCTTGTGGGGCACACAACTAGACCTGGCTGTGATGTGGGTAAAAGCTGCCCAAGGCAGTGCTGAGGCAGCATCAGCAGTGAGCTCAGACCTGTGAATGCCTTTTGTTTAGCCTGTGTCCCATGGGAGATGGGTAGCTAAGGCTGGGATACAGCCCCACCCCCGGTCTGGAGCTGAGAGGCAGATAAAGCTGTGGGTGCAGATGAGACCCACAGGAAGAGGGAAGTGTAGATGGAGCCACATCTTGCTCTAGACCATATCTCCTTTCCCTTGAATGCATTGCTCTAGTGAGTGCACAACGCACAGGGAGCCAAGGGTGGACTCTGCTTAGACACTGTGACAGTCTTCCTGGAGGCTGTTCTGGTGTCCTCAGGCTGCGACCTCCCTGTGTGCCAGGTCTGGGAAGCTGTCTGAAAGCAGCACCTCTCTGTCACTGGGGACCAGACCTAGCTCGGAGTCTGTCTTTGTGAAGACTGGGCTGGCTTGCTAAGCACAGGTCTAAGAGAAGTAGTAGGGGACGAATCGAAACAATAGGGGCACAAACAGAAATGCAGCTAGTGAGGGTCACAAGGACTTCCTATAACTAAATAAGTCATGAGAAAAGGACAGCAGAGGCTCTTCCCTGGCCCACTGTAGGGCCACAAGCAGGTGAAGAAGTTGTAACTGACGATGCCCAGGCAAAGGAGTTAGTTCAGTCTTCACTAGAAAAGCTGATGACAATGACACAATTAACTCTGCCTGGCTTTTATTTTCCAAAGTGTGTGGTGAATGTGTGGTAGTCAGGGTCTGGCGACCGGAAGATATCGCGCTGGACGGAAAGATAGGGTCACACCTCTAAGCCTGTGGCCAATAACGGTCAGTTATGATGCAAGCAGACGGAACTGACGTAGCAAACTTTGACTATATAATGCTATGCTGCTTATCAATAAACGCCATTTGCCATCCACCACATTGGTGTCTGTGAGCTGATGGACCGAGCAGCTGGGGTATGCTGCCGTACCGTTCCTGAACCAGGTCGCCACGCCTTCAACCCGAAGGCAACATGAATGGATAGTTTTGAAGGCCTGCAAAAAGAAATGCTAACCCCATCTTTTAAAAGCAGAAAGTATGAGCTGGGGATCTATCAAGCAAGCAGCTGCCTGAGATGCCTGGAGAAGAACAGGAGCAGGTGATGAGGCAACCCACTGGGGAGCACCTGGGAGATAACAAACCAGGGAATTACACCCAGGCTTGATTTGTCCAGAACAAATCACATCAAATCAAGGTAATGCCCTTCCATGGCAGCACAACAGGCCCTATGCTCAGGTGAGCAGTGATGGATCTCATGTATCAGCATGTCAACCAAGAGGAAAAATCTGCTTCCCAGAGACAGGGTAGGGAACACCCAGCATGGGAGAAACCATCCTGGGGTCAGAAGTGGGCAGGAGGAAAGCAGAAATCCACAGTGTCAGGTTGTGGTGGGGAAAGACAGCAGCCCTTCTGCTTGTGGGGCACCAGCAGCAGGGACTTCACTGCTCAGGTTTTGCTTGGAAGCCTGAGGCTTGATGCTGCTGTTTCCAGTCCAAAAGGTGGTGGCAGAGTTTGGAGGTGGGGCAGTCCCAGGCACCAATGTAGGCTGGGCAGTGCCTGACTTGACACCAGCCCTGAAGAAAACAACTTGGGAGTACTGGTGGATGAGAAACTCGACATGAGCCAGCAGTGTGCACTGGCAGCCCAGAGAGCAACCAAAGCCTGGGCTGCAGCAAGAGCAGTGTGGGCAGCAGGGCCAGAGAGGGGATTCTGCCCCTCTGCACCCTCTGCTGAGACCCCACCTGGAGCAGTGCTCAGTTCTGGAGCCTCTGGTACGGAAAAGATCTGGAGGTGCTGGAAGGTGTCCAGAGCAGAGAGAATGCTCAGAGGGCTGGAGATGCTCTGCTGTGGGGACAGACCGAGAGAGCTGGGGCTGTGCAGTCTGGAGAGCAGAAGGCTCCAGGGAGACCTTATTGTGGCCTTCCAGTGTCTGAAGGAGGGAGGGACTTTTTAGGTGTCAGGTAGTGACGGGACCAGGGCAAATGGATCCAAGATAGAGGAGGGGAGATTCAAATCGGATGTTAGGAAGAAGTTCTTCACCGTGAAGGTGGTGAGAGACTGCCACAGTTGCCCAGGAAGGTGGTGGAAGCCTCACCCCTGGATGTTTTTAAGGCCAGGCTGGATGAGGCTCTGGGCAGCCTGATCTAGTGTGAGGTGTCCCTGTCCATGGCAGAGGGGTTAGAACTGGATGACCCTTGAGGTCCTTTCCAGCCATGACAGTTCTGTGACTCCATGTAGAAGGGGGAGCAATCATGGGGGTAGAAAACATGATCTTGGAAGAAACTGTCATTGGTGACAATGAAGAGGTGGCTGAAGGGCAGCACAATGCCAGTTGTAACTGCACTAAAACCGGCTGCAGAGGAGCAAAGGAAAGTTGTCTTGGCACTGAAGCTGAAAAATGGAAAGGGCTGGAGCTGTGGCAATGGCTGTGTGGTGAGCAGACTCTGAGGAAGATCTCCAGTGGTAACAGAGGGGAGCATTCTGCCTTGGGAAGTGCTGACATCTCTTTCGGGGGATGTTTTGATGCAAAGGGCTGGGCCGACTGTGATGGGATAGTCTTGGCTTTGGCAGGTGGTGAGCTAAATGCCACCAGGCAGCTTCATCCAGCCCTCTTTGCTGTGATTCTGTGACTCCACACAGTCCCACCTCTGCCACAGGCTACAGCTAAGCACTCCAAACTGGTATCCTCAGGTTCCTGAGACATCATAGACTTCTCCTAGAAGTCTACAAATGGTATGTGTTCTGGCACCACCCCTTTGGGTGCTTCATTTTTCCCCTTCCATTTTTTGCTCCTTGTTTGGCACTGTACATGATGGCTGCTTCAGGGCTTTCCCTGGGCTCTGACACCACCTGTGTGGCCTGCCTCAGGTATGTGCCAGTGTCCATTGTTTCAGCTACTATAACACAGAATCACAGAGAGTCACAAAAAAACACCCAAGACCTCTCAGCTCAGCCAGCCCAGCCCTGCACCCAGCACTGCAGGGGCACCACTGAACCCTGCCCCTGTCAGCAGGGCCACTGCTGCTGGAAGCCCTCCAGGGATGGGGACTGCAGCACTGCCATGGGCAACCTGTGCCGAGCTTTGAGAACCCTTCCAGGGCAGAAAGAGTTGTTGAGCTGCAGCCTGAGCCTCTCCTGGGGCAGCTTGGAACCATTGCCTCTGCTCCTGTCCCTTGCCACCAAGCAGCAGATGCTACCACCTCCTCACTGCCCCCTCCCTGCAGGCAGCTGCAGAGAGCAAGGAGCTCTGCCCTCAGCCTCCTCTTCTGCAGCCTCAACACCCCCAGCTCCCTCAGCCCCTCCTCACCCCCAGCTGCTCCAGGCCCTTCTCCAACCTCGCTGCCCTGCTCTGGACAAGCTCCAGCCCCTCAATGTCCTTCCTGCAGTCACAGTATCAGAGTATCAGCAAGGTTGGAAGAGACCTCAAAGATCATCAAGTCCAACCCATTACCACAGACCTCAAGCCTAGACCATGGCACCAAGTGCCACGTCCAAACGTGCCTTGAACACC
>WBNM01026583.1:30232-55799 GCA_013399055.1 Ramphastos sulfuratus
GCTAGTGACAGGCCTCCAGCTGGATGTGGCACCATTCACCACCACTCTCTGGGCTCGGCCCTCCAGCCAGTTCCTAACCCAGCACAGAGTGTTGCCATCCAAGCCACGAGCTGACAGCTTAGCCAGCAGTTTGCTGTGGGGGACAGTGTCAAAGGCCCTGCTGAAGTCCAGGTAGACCACATCCACAGGCCTCCCCACATCCACCAGGCATGTCACCTGTCATCACCTGACAGGGGCCCAGAGCTGAACACAGCCCTTGAAGGGTGGCCTCAGCAGTGCTGAGCACAGGGGGATGATCCCCTCCTGTCCCTGCTGCCCACTCTGGTGCTAACACCAGCCAGGATGCCATTGGCCTGCTTGCCCACCTGGGCACTGCTGTCTCAAGGTCACCCACTGCCACCCAACATACCCAGGTCCCTCTCCCAGCTGCAACTTTCCACCCACACAGCCCTAGGTCTGGAGCTCCCCATAGGATAACCTTGATTTGTAGTAAATTGATCAGAGAATAAGTGATACAGTCCCTCCATTTGGAAAATCCAACACCCACAAATCTCTAAAGAAATAAAGCAGCTTTGTTTATTGTTGGGCTTGATCAGCTTCACTGGAGGATGAAGGTGGTGACTTGGTCTGTGCATGGGAATCATTGTTGGGCACAGCAACAGCTTGCACTGACAGGATCAGGGGCAATGGTTTGAAATGAAAGCAGAGCAGGTTGAAATTGGATATGAGGAACAAGTTCTGCACCAGGAGGCTGCTGGAACACTGTAATAGGTTGCCCAGGGAGGTAGTTGAGATCCCAGCCCTGGAGATATTCAAAGTGAGTCTGGACAGGACTGTAGGCAGCCTGGTCTAGTGGTGAATGTCCCTGCTGAGTGTAGGGGGTTGGACTGGATGATCTTTGGAGGTCCCTCCCAACCCAGACTATTCTATGACTCTCTGGGTACAGGAATGCCACAGGTGTGCATTGTGCCTGTCTGCCCAATACCTGCTAGGCATCTTCTCTCTTCCTGTCCATCCTTACCTGTCCATACTTGCTGATGTTTGGCTCACGGAGCAGAGCCCATGGCTCCAGCTAAATGAAGCTCATGGAGCGCCACACTGTGGTATGCCCGAGTTCTCTCTGCAGCACCAAGGCAGGCAGCAAGATGAAGGAGCAGCAGGCTGGGGTCACAGGAGAATATTTAGTGCGTGGTTGTGGATGAGTCACTGGGTCTGACGTGGCTCTGACACCACTGTGGGGCTACTTCCACTCTAAATCTGTCAGCAGCATGAAGTCAGAACAATGCATCACTGACCTCAGATGTCCTTTACCATGGGAGAGAGGAGGGAAAAGGAATGAGTGGAATGAATGTGCAGTGAGTAGCTCTGGTCCAGTGCTGTCTCCTACAACTGTAAACAGCAAAGTGTTTGGGAAACTGATCAAACAGTGCAGCTCGGATGTCACCAGAGACACTTCCTCTGGGTGACACTCCTGCTGAGGTGCTCTGTCTTTCCATGAGTCAGAGAAGCGCTGCAGGGCTATGTGAGACCCCAGTGCATCCCGGTAGAGCTGCAGGTGGCACTGAGGGTCCTCACTGCTCTGGGGCTCAAAAAAGAAACCCGGAATGTGCAGATGAGTGTCAAAATGAAATTAAGATTTTTGCTGTATATGCTCACCAGAGTATCCCAGAATCCTTGCATGGTGAAGTTGGAAGGGACCTCTGGAGACCATCCAGTCCACCCTCCCTGCTCCAGCAGGGCACCCACAGCAGCTGGCCCAGAAGTACAATGCCCAAGGGGGGTTGAAAGCTCTCCAGACAAGGGAATTCCACAACCTCTCCAGGCAGCCTGCTCCAGGCCTCCAGCACCCTCACAACAAACAACTTTCTCCTCCTCTTTAAATGGAACCTCCTGGGTTCCATCTGGGAGCCCATTGCTCCTTGTCCTGTCCCTGGGCACCACTGATAAGAGTCTGACCTCAACCTCTTGCCCCCCACCCTTTAGCTATGCGTGAGCACTACACAGAACCACAGAATCACAGAATGTCAGGGGCTGGAAGTGACCTCCAAAGCTCATCCAGTCCAACCCCTTTGCAGAGCAGGATCTCCTATACCAGATCACACAGGAATACATCCAGGCAGGCCTTGAGCATCTCCAGAGAGGGAAACTCCACAACCCCCCTGGGCAGCCTGTTCCAGTGTTCTGTCACCCTCACAAATATTCCTCCTCATGTTTTCATGGAACTTTCTTTGCCTCAGCATCCACACATTGCCCTTTGTGCTGTCAGTGGGCATCACCCAGCAGAGCCTGGCTCCAGCCTCCTGGCACTCACCCTGAACATATTTATAAACATTGATAAGGTCACCTCTCAGTCTCCTCTTTTCCAAGCTCCAAGACAAAGCTCCCTCAGGCTCTCCTCATAACAGAGATGTTCCATTCCCCTCATCATCTTTGTGGCTCTGTGCTGGATTCTCTCAAGCAGTTCTATGTCCCTCTTGAACTGGGGGGGCCCAGAACTGGACAGAGTACTCCAGATGTGGCTTCACCAGGGCAGAGTAGAGGGGCAAGAGAACCTCTCTTGACCTACTAACCACAGCCCTTCTAATATGTCCCAGAATGGCATTGCCCCTGCTGGCCACCAGAGCACATTGCTGGCTCATGGTCAGCATCCCATCCACTAGGACCCCCAAATCCTTTTCCCCTTCTCTGCCTTCCAATAGCTCAGTCCCCAAACTATTCTGATCCCTGGGGTTATTCTTTCCCAGATGCAAGACTCTGTCCTTGCCCTAGTTAAATTCCATTAAATTTCTCCCTGCCCACCCCTCCAGTCTGTCCAAGTCTCACTGAACGGAGACAAAACCAAACCAAACCCTTCAAGGATCCTTCTGGTGGGGTGACTGTGTCTATGTTGGAGTTCTCCTGCCTGTGTTGGGTGAAGTTTGCAGCTGCCTCCTCTGTGCCCTCTGTCACCAGGCACCCTCCTCCCTCAGCACTGGGCCTGCACTGCCTCCAACATTAGCTTTTCCTGCAATGGATTTGAAGAAGTCTTTCTGTTATACTTGGCCTCCCCTGCAAGGTTGAGTTCCAACTAGGTCTTAGCCTTCCTGGTTGCCTCCCTACACCCTCTGACAACAGGCTGGGCACTTCTCCTAGGTGCCAGCCTCTCCTCCCATGATTTGTAGACTCTTCTTCCACTTGAGTTTGCTGAGCAGTTCCTTACTTAACCATGCAGGTCTCCTGGTTCCCTTTCACCATTTCCCACTTCTCACTTCTTGAGTTTGGAAGAAGAGGTCCTTAAATGCTAACCAACTATCACGGGCCCCTCTGCCTTCTCGTACCCTGTCCCATGAGATTTCACACAGCAATTGCTTGAAAAGGCCAAAGTTGGCCCTCCTGAAATTCAGGATTGTAGTCCTGCTTGATGTCCTGTTCCTACCAGACACAACCTTGAAGTCCACCATTTTGTGAGCACTAAGGCCAAGGCTGCCCTCAACCTTCACTGCTTCAACCAGACCCTCCCTGTTGGTGAAGATAAGATCCAGCAGTGCTGCCCTCCTAGTTGGCTCCGCCACCATTTGTGTCAAGAAATTATCATCAGTGCACTGGAGGAACCTTCTGTGCTGTGGCTGGCTGCTGAGTAGCCCTTCCAGCAAACACCTGGATAGTTAAAATGCCCCATGAGAACCAGGGTCTGTGATTGCAAGGCTGCTGTCAGCTGCCTGTAGAAGGCCTCATCAACTTCCTCACCCTGATGAGGTGGCCTGTAATAAACACCCACAGCTGTATCACCATGCTGGCATGACCCTTAATTGGCACCCACAAGCTCTCACCTTGCCCCTCATCCACCCCTGGGCAGAGCTCAAGACATTCTAGTTGCTGTGTCATGTAAAGTGCAACTCCACTACCTTGCCTTGAGACCTGTCTTTCCCAAACAGGACACAGCCACTCATGACCACACCCCAGCCATGGGAGCTGTCCCACCATGTCTCTGTGACTGCCACCAGGTCATAACCCTGTGACCACAGATGGTTTTCTAACTCCTCATGTTTACTCCCCATACTGCATGCATTGGTGTGTAAACATTGCAGGGATGGAGTCGAGTCCATAGTTTTCAGCCTTGAAGGGAGGCAGAGCCACTGCTGGAGCCATTCATCTGAGTTGTTACAGAGATCTAATCTTACCCTAGGAAATTATTTTCTTTGTATAAGGTCTTAAAAGTCACAGAATCCCAGAATCCCAGCATGGTGGGGTTGGACTGAACCTCTGGAGCTAACCCAGCCCAACCCCCTGCTCCAGCAGGGTACTCACAGCAGCCTGTCCAGGAGCACAATGCCCAGGGGGGGTGGAAACTCTCCACAGGAGACTCCACAACCTCTCTGGGCAGCCTGCTCCAGGCTTCCAGCACCCTCACAACTAATAACTTTCCCCTCATTTTCACATGGAACTTCTTGGGTGCCAGTTTGTGCCTGTTGTCCCTGGACCCCACTGACAAGAGTCTGGCCCCAGCCTCTTGCCCCCCACAGCTCCTTCAGCTCCTGCTGAGCATTGCTTAGATGCCCTCTGGGCCTGCTCTTCTGCAGGCTCTCAGCCCCAGGGCTCTCAGCCTTTGTTCCTCACAGAGCTGCTCCAGGCCCCTCAGCACCTTTGTAGCGTCTTCTGGACTCCTTCCAGTAGTTTCCTGTCTCTCTTCAACTGGGTAGCCCGTAACTGGGCACGGTATTCCAGGTGTGTCCTCACTTGGGCAGAGTAGAAGAGAAGAACATCCCTTGCCCTGCTGGCCACACTCTTTGGAATGCTGAAGTAAATGTAAGTAATAGATTTAATAAATAAATAAAGTAATTACGTAATAAACAAAGTAAGTTTACCTTCCCTGAAAATGCTACAGTCTCTCCAGTTGAAAGAATCTGTCACCCTGCAGGCTCAAATATGGTCCCAGCTCACTTTCTGGATAGCTACAGAAATGTCAGAGCAGGTGGATGCCTACTCAGAGACAGGAAGGAGGTGGTGTGCCCAAGGCAGTCCCTAGCCTTGCCCATGGCCTCGCTAGCACCCTGCACACTGGGCTGACAGCTCTGCCCTCTGGTCCTATCCTTCCTTAGGCTCCTGTTCCCACTGCATGCTCCAGTTAAATGTAGCTGCAGCCAGGCTGAGCACCAGCAAGAGGGTATAACCCAGACCTCATTTTTGAGGTAGGTTCTGTTTTGTTCTTTGCCTTTGTCATAATTTACTTCAGTAGCCAGAAGGTTAATTGTGCTGCACAGAGCTCTGAGCTCTCTGATTGAAGGTGCTGGTGATACCTAAGTGTTGCTGCAGCTCTGATTTAGTCCTGCTTAGCAGGGTGATAAATTATGGGGAGCTATAAGAACAGACTGCTGAAGTTTGTAGGCTGGTGAACTTGTGCTTGCTCTCCAGAATAGTTTGGTACTTCCTTGGTGCTGCACCTCCCAGGTTGTGTTAGTGTTTCTCTAGAGCTCTGCTTTTTGTGCTGTAGCTGAACATCTCCTTCCTTTTGATTCTATCCTCAGTGGTAGTGATGTCAGTGCTAACAGCTCTGTAAGGGGCAGCCTGATTCAGAAATGAACTGATAAAATGTCTCCATCACAGAGCTGCCCATCTAGGAGGACATGATCACCTGGGCGAGGTTGGCAGGCACCTCCGGAGGTCATATTGTCCAACCACTCTGCCCAAGCAAGGCCACTATAGCCAGTTACCAAGGATCATGATAGAGATGCTTGACTGACATGGCCATCATTGGCTCAGGCTCTCCATCCACTGAAACAAACCAAGGCCCAGGATACCACCAACAGAAGGCATTCAGCCAGCACAGGCCCCTCTGCTAGTTCATCCAGGACAGAGTCCCAGGATGGAAGGACTGCCTGAGCTGAAAGGTCAAGACCCTGCCCAAGAGAACAGAGCAAAGGCAGCAGACTCTTTGCATTAATTTCCCATGACACTGGAACATGTCTAGAAGGTGGACTTCAGTTTGATAGTTGCCTACAGATTCATTTCCTACCATGCCAAAGGGTGGGCAGGGCAACATTGATCTCACTGCTACCTGGTTCTAATACCACATAGGAGGAAAAGGTCAGGCTGAGGAGCACAAATCACACTGGGGACATCATGGCACTGTGAACTTTTTCCTGAGCCATGAACCCTGCTTTGCTGGAGCCCTCAATTTTCAGATACTTTCTCTCCTCTCCCTAGCCTTCCTGCTCATCCCTTTGGCTTGTCAGAGATATCTGCTGCTGTTGGGAAGTGGATGGTGTCAGGGGCTGTCTGAGACCCTGAAGCAAGTATGTGACATAAAAGAGAGCTAAAAACCAACTTCATACCATCCCCATTGAAGCCTATGGCCTTCCAACCACCCCCTCCTCAGACACAGAGCTCCAGGTAATGGGGGAGAGCTCCTATGGATTACCTGGATCAGCTGAAGGGGCAAGGATGGCTCAGTATGACTGAGAGGGACAGTTGGGGTGAGGAGATGTTAAAAGGCACCAGACAATGGAACTAGCCCTGGGGAGTTCCTTTTCAGGGGTCTGCAGCTCTGGACCTCCACTGCTTGGCTGCTTGTAGCTGCAAGCAGGGGGTGAACCGAAGTGTCTCGGTGGGGCTGGGAAGGTGATGAGGTCTTGTGCATGGCAAAAAGGCTCCTGAGCAGTGGGACGGGATTTTTGCTGGTACCCAGGTGGTTGCTCAAGGGTGAGATCTGGAAGTGGGGATCTGGGCTAGGGCACTGACATGGTCATAGCAGGGTCCATTGGTCCCTCTCCCTGTGATGCCTATGCTGACAAATGTGACTGTTGAGGGCAGCAGCTCATCCAAAGGATGTTTCGTGTTATTGAGCAGCTCATGTTCCATGTCCCATCTGCTGGAAACAAGGTTGTGGTGCTGTGATTGCAGCCAGAGCCTCTGGCTGCAGTCTGGACCATCTGAGATTGGTTTTTCATCTTCATTTTGTGCTGGTCCTGTACATCTCAATGCTGTGCTGGCTGTGCAGGAGATGACACTATCCTTCTCAAAACATGATTACTGGCCCTTCTCTGAGTGAGCTGCTGGGCTGCAGGAGCAGCCAGGGTGAACCCAGGGACCACGGAGCTGCAGGGCTGAGCTGGCATCCTGAGGTTCCCTTTCCCTCAGTGCCTGCCAGCAGCCAATGCCTGATACTTCACTGTCCCACTCTGTTCCCTCTCCTCACATCAGGATGAATGGGAACACCCCACCCCTGGCCAGAGTACTTCCCAGTGCCTTAAGCAGGGATTGGGAAGTGCAGAGCCAGACTGTAGGTAGGAGGCACTTACAAGCTCTGACCAATGGAATGTTCATACCTTTCTTCGGTCCTTTGATGACAGTTCAAAGATACTCCAGTAGAGCTCGGAATGGGTAAGGCCTGTCCCAGTCAGCTCTGAGCAGAAGTTATGTTGAAAAAGTGGGTGGCTAAGAGAATCATGTCTGAGGTGAGGAAATGGATGGTCAAAGGCCAGTGATACTCCCCCAAACCATGGGCCATACCCAGGGGCAGCAGCTCCCCTGAAGGTACCTGCCTTGTAGCCTTCAGACATGGGGAGCAGGAATCCTTTCTGCATCTGCACTATGTACAATTCTGGAGCCCTCAGCTCCAGCAGGACATTGAACTGTTGGAGCAGGTCCAGAGGAGGGCCACAAAGATNTCAGGGAGGAGAGCATGGAGAGAGCATGACTGGTACTGATCTTTCCCTGCAACTGCAACTCCTTCTGTAGCTACTGGTCCATGGGGAGCTTCTGACACTTCTCTAAACCCAGCACAGAACTGCTCCTCTTCCTGCACCTGGCTTCAAAGTCACCCTCCCAGTTTTCCAGTCAGATCTGTTCACCAGACAGCAGTCATGGCAGAGGAGGGCTCTGGCTGTGTTGGGTTTAAGTGGCAATGTTTTGATAGTGGGGAGGCTACAGGGGTGGCTTCTTTGAAAATGTATCAGAAGCTTCCCACATGTACAACAGAGCCAATGGCACCAGCTCCAAGATGGACTTACTGCTGGCCAAACCTGAGTACATCAGTGACAGTGGCAACACCCCTGGGACAGTGGATTTAAGAAGGAGGAAAAATCCTGCTGTACAACTGGGAGAGGAGTGAGAGTACTTGGGAGAAACAACTCTGCAGACACCAAGACCAGTGCAGAAGGAAGGAGAGGAGATGTTCCAAGTGCCAGAGTAGGGATTCTCCTGCAGCCCAGGGTGAAGGACATGGTGAGGCAGACTGTGCACCTGCAGCCCATGAAGGTCCACAGTGAGGCAGATATCGACCTGAAGCCCATGAAGGACTCCAGAGCAGGCAGCTGCTCAAAGGAAGCTTTGCCTGCATGGAGACCCCATGTTGGCAGGATTTGTGACTCTGTGGGGCACCCATACTGTAGCAGTTAATGAAGAACTGCAGCCTGTGGACAGGAACCACATTGGAGAAGCCCATGGACTGTCTGCTGTGGGAGGGACCCCACACTGGAGCAGGGCAAGAGTGTGAGGAGTTCTTGCTCTGAGAGGGAAAGAGCTGAAGAGACAACTCGTGACAGACTGACCACAACCCCTATACCCTGTCCCCCTGTGCTGCTGGTGGCATGAGGCAGAGAAGATCAGGATTGAAGTTGAGCCCAGGAAGAAGGAAGGGGTGAGGAGAAGGTGTTTTGAGATGTGATTTTTGTTTCTTACTACCCTGACAGGTAATAAATAAACCTGATTTCCACAAGTTGGGTCTGTTATGCCCATGATGGAAATAGCTGAGTGATCTTGCTGCTCAAGCCTTTGGTTACATTTTCTCTTCCCTGTCTGTTGTGGTAGGCCTAAGCAGGCCAAAATAGGCTTGTACANGAGTAAATACTTCAAGCCTCTTGTAATCATTGATTGCCTTCTGCCATAAGCAGAAAGGAGCTTCCTGCATCCATTTAGTGGATAAGTGGGATAATTAACCACAAGCGGTGTAAGTGACCACACAAACCTTCTCTTCCAGTAAAAATGTTTGCTTATGCTGGTTACTTTAAGTGTTCCAGTTTTGCCTGTTCCCTGTATGCATAAACTTCCAAACCCTGCATTTCGAACCTTGTATATAAGTTTTCTGGAGAGATTTAATGTTAATAAGCAGTTTTCATAGTTATTAACAATCTCTGCCTGGATATCAAAATTAATACAGATTGTTCATTTTGAATCATTTTGTAACACTGTCCAGCTGAGGAAGGCAGTGACAGAGTGGCTGTGGTGGGCACCTGGTGCACAGCAGAGTCAGCCTGTCATACTGACTTCTCCAGCACAGAGCACCATGGGCACATGATGCTCCACGGGCAGAAGGCAGGACACCACAGCACGTTCTGATCTCTGCTGCTTGTCAGGTCATCTTGTAAGCACCTCTGCCCTGGTCTCTGTGAAGCTGTGAGGTGCTCCTGTCCTTACACAGGCAGCTTAAACAGCAGCAGCAGTAAAAGTGCTGTAATGTTCCTTACAGGATCCTGGCATCACTGGGCAAAGGCTTAAAATGTTTCATCAGGAGGCAGCTAAGCCTGGGGAAAAGAGATGCAAGCAGCCAGCTGAGTGACCCGGGGACAGCAAAACCCTCCTCAAGTGTAATGGGGATCTCATTTACTGTCAAAGAACCTGGAGCATCAATGTGAGGAGCAAAGGCTGAGAGCCCTGGGGCTGTTGAGCCTGGAGAAGAGCAGCTTCAGAGGGGATCTGAGCAATGCTCAGCAAGAGCTAAAGGACCTGTGAGGGGAAAGAGGCTGAGGCGAGACTCTTGTCAGTAGTGCCCAGAGAAACCACAAAGGGCAGTGGGCACAGACTGGAGCCCGGAAGGTTCCACTAAAAAGGAGGAGAAATTTGTTTGTTCTGAGGGTGCTGGAGGCCTGGAGAAGGCTGCCCAGACAGGTTGTGGAGTCTCCCTCTCTGAAGAGATTCCAAACCCACCTGGGCAAGCTGCTGTGGGTGTCCTGTTGGAGCAGGGAGGTTGGACAGGATGATCCTCAGAGGTCCCTTTCAACCCCCACCCTGCTGAAATTCTGGAATTTCTCAGAAATTTCCCTCCCTTTGCATCTGGAAAGACTTCACCATCTCCTTTAAGCCCTTAGCACCTTAAGTCTTAGCACCTGGTGAAACCATATGGATACACAAAAGATGCTTGATGGAAGATTTCTTCTCTAGTACAGAGCAGAACTATGTGGGGAAAATATGCTCTGAATTGGGTAGAGATATAGAAAAGTCCTTTAGCAGCCAGACCCTGAGAGAAAACCCACTCATGTCTGGCTTCCTGAGAAGGGTGGTTTGTTATGGACAATACGAAGCATGATTGTGTTTGTGTGCTGCTCTTCAGCCACATTACCCCACTTAAAATCCCATTTCGGAATGTGAAATAGTTCTATTTCATTTAAAGATGTATAAGTCCTGTTCCCAGAGGAATAAAAAAGCAACACACACACACACACACACAAAACCAAAAAAAACCCAAACAAACAACAACAAAAAAAGACAGCTTTAGTAAAACATCAGTCCTAGGGGGCATAATAACTACATAAATTACTCACAACCAGCTAGGCAGACTCACACACTGCAGAGAAAGCTCCTGGAGTACAAAGTACATTTGCACACTAAAGGAAGCCTTCGAAGTAAAGATGTCCTGCTGCCAGGAGCTGAAGGCCCCCCACTGGTCATTGACCATGTTCTCCAGAAGGAGGAGTCACAGCAGGGTCCATGCTGCCAGGCTTGTGCCTACCTGTGGGTGTCTAATCCCCAAACATTCAAAACTGGGCTGAAAGAAGCTGCAGTTCTTCTGGAGCACAGCACCTGGAGCCCAGTGAGTTCCCATGGGTCACTGCTCATCATGAGCAGACACAGGGGGCCAACAGCACCTCAGTTCCATAGCTGAGCAGAGCAGTGGGTAATTAAGAAGCTAAAATGCCCTGGATGGGTCACCTAACTGTGCTGCTGGACCTGAGGATGCAGGTTGTCAACATCTGTATCAGCACTTGACCCTTTTTGTTGCGTTTCTCTCTGTTTCTCCCCTACTTTTACACTTGTTTGCTCCTTTTTCTTTTCCCATCACTCTTGCTCTTCACTGTCATGTTATTCTTCTCTTTGACATCTCAGTCCTTATCCTTGAGCTGCTCTCAGAGGGTCAAAGAAGATGTCATGAAGACACTGGAGCAGGCTGCTCCAAGAGGTTGTGGAGTGTCCTTCTCTGGAGCCTTTCCAAACCCACCTGGATGTGTTCCCGTGTGACTCGTGTTGGGTGATCCTGCTCTGGCAAGGGAGTTGGACTGGATGACCTCCAGAGGTCACTTCCTGTGAGAAGAATTGCCCTGTCTGTGGCAGCTGAGCTGCTGGAGCAATAGAAACCTGAATTGTGGCAGGAAGAGTTTGGCACCACCTCTGGAGGTGTTCAAGAAACCTGTGAACGTGGCACTTCAGGGCACGGTTTAATGGCCATGGCTGGTGGCTGGGCTGGATGGTCTTAGAGGTCAGTTCCAACACTGCATGATTCTAGGATCTATGTCACTCTCCAGTGGTAGTTGCATGCAGCTGCTAAACACCTGCACCTCCTTTTCATTAGATGAAGCCATTCCAGCTCCTCAGGGTCTCTTTGTAGACACTACTCCAGGAGCAGAGCCACCTTGTTAGGCCTCCTGTGAATCTCTCACAACTTAGCATCATGTCTCTTGAACTAGGGGACCTCAAAACTGGACCTTGTGTTGGAGGCATGGTGAGTAGGGGGCTGTAAGGCTTGCTCACAGCATGCTGGCCACTTGTGGGCTGCCAGTTGCTTTATTGTCTCACACAGGGTGTGATGTGGCCTGAGGGGGTGGCTCGAAACCACTGCAACAGTGCCACTGACAGGGCAATGCGCATACTGCACTCTGCCAGCTCTAGAGGCACCTTGCCTGTCCCGCCGCAGGTGATGGGGGAAAGAGTTTCTGGGCAGGCACCTGTGAGGAGGCGCAGCAACAGCTCTGCTCAGCACTGCCCACACCGCTGGCTCTGCAGTACAGCTCCCTCTGCTCCGCATCACTCTGCACGGCCACACAGCTCCACACCGATCCCCCTGGCTCCTGACACCACTCTGCTCTGCACTGCCTGCACAGCATAGACAGTTCCCTCTTCTGCCCACACTGCTCTGCTCCGCAGTGCCTGCACAGCACAGACAGCTCCCTCTGCCCACACTGCTCTGCTCCTCACTGTCTGCACAGCACAGACAGCTCCCTCTTCTGCCCACACTGCTCCACCAGTTCTGCATCACTATTTCTGCCGCTGCCAAGTAGGGTCCCCTCTTCTTGCAGTGTCAGCCTGCTGCCACAAACTTGTGGCTATTCCTGTGATCATTCTAAAAGCTGGATCCAGGGAATTGTGACATCCCTCCCTTTGTTCTTCAACTCTCTCTTTCTTTCTCCTCTTCCTTTTCCTTTTCCTTCCAAATTTCCCTCGGTGCCAGTCAAATCAAACCCAACTTCTCAGCCATTTGGCCTCAGTTTGCCTTTATTCCAAGGCAATTATTTGAATCCCAGCATGACCCCCACTGCTGACCAGGGCTGGTATAGGATAACTGGGTCGTGACACAGCTTCAAAATGGAAGTGCAGGCTGGAGCTCTCCTCATAGGCATATCCCAGGGTGAAGTTTGTTTGAACTGCAGTGAACCCCACACTGCTGGTTGCTGCTCACCCTCGGATCATCCAGCAACCAGTGCACAATGTGGTCCATCTTCCCAACAGTCAATGACACTTTCCTATTAGAGACCCTGAAGTGGTGCCTTGCACTGAATGATGCACTCATCAGGGCCATTATCATCCATCCAGGGTTCATTATGCTCTTTTTAATTGGGTAATGATGTTATCCACATGGTGGACACACCCTGACATTGTAATTACTATTAAAAGCTCTATTTAGATATTTTCTGTCCTGTGCATCTTCCATCATGCATTACCTCAGGTGCCTTTTGTGTCTCTTCGTGGTACCATGAGGGATGACTATCATCACTCCTGCTGACTATTACCTGAGTGCTTACCAGCCACACCCCTGAGCTCCTCATTAATTCAGCTGCAGTTAAAATAACCAGGCATTTCCCAAGCACATTTGGCACTTTTTAGCCTGCTGCATTCCCTGCCGAAAGCTCTGGCTTCTTCTGACTAGTCTTGGTCATTTGCAGAGGACTGGAGTTAGCCTACACCCCTATTGTTGTGAAATCAAAGACTGGTTTGGGTTCTAAGGGACCTTTCAAGGTCATCCTGTTCAAGATCCCTGAAATCATCAAGGAAATCTGTAACTGGAGCAGATTGCTCGGAGCCCCAAACAACCTAACCTGTGATGGTGCCAAGCATGGGGCAGCTCCCACCTCTTTGGGCAGCCTGGACCATGCTCTCCCCAGTCTCAGTGTCAAACACTTCTCCCTTCTCTCCACTCGTAATCTCCTTCTTTCAGTTTCAAACCATTCCTCCTTGTCCTGGCACAACAGGCCCTGCTCAGAAGTTTTTCCCCAGCATTCTGATCTCCTGTTTCAGGACTGAAAGGCCACCAGAAGGTCTTCCTGGAGCCTTCTATTCTCCGGTCTGCGCAAGCCCAACTCTGTCAGCCTGGCCTTACAGTAGAGGGCTTCCAGCCCTGCCAGCATTGCTGTAGCCTCCTCTGGCCCCACTCTGACAGCTCCATGTCTCTGCTGTTCTGAGGACTCCAGAGCTGGCCCAAACACTGCAGAGCAGAGTTGTGCTCATAAAAAATAAAGCACATGATAGAACCTAAAGAATGCCCATGAGGGTCAGTGGTGTTAGGAAGAATATGGAGATGATATGGGACACAGATGTCTCAGAAGTGCCTACAAAGAACCAGTGAGAAGGGTTTATGATAGTTGCCTCTTCTGTTTGTGCTTTCGCTCCAGCTGCCACCTGGGATTTCTCTGCCCCCCAGGCATACTCATTTATCTCAGGGAGGCACCACAGCTGACTCTGCCCAGTGGCTGACAAGGGACCACGCTGTGGCAAGAGCCAAACTGGCAGACAAGCTGGAAAACTGACTCCAGTTTTCTCTGTCTGTGGCTCCTTGTCACCTTGTGCCTCTCTTTTCTCTTCCATTTTGATTTAGAATCATAGAACCACAGAATCATTTTTGTTGAGAAGAAAGTTTAAGATCATCCAATCTAATCACTAACCTAGAAGTGACATGTCACCACTAAACCATGTCCCTCAGCACCACCACATCTCTGTGGTTTGGAGACCCCTCCAGGGATGGGGACTCCACCACTGCCCTGGGCATTCTGTTCCCAGGTTTTACAACCCTTTGGAGGAAGAAACTGTTTATTCTTTAGCACAACTTGATGCTGTCTCCTCCTGTCCTATCCCTTATTCCTTGGGAGAAGGGGCCAACTGCCACCTGCCTTCAGCTTCCTTTCAGAGAGCTGTAGAGAGCCAGAAGGTCTCTCCTCAGCCAGACTCTTCAACCACTTCTCATCAGCCCTGTTCTCCAGACCCTTCACCAACTTCATTGCTCTTTGGATATGCTCCAGACCCTCAGTGTTGTGCTTGGAGTGAGGGGCCCAAAACTGAACCAAATCTGATGTGCTATCTTTATGTCTAAGCATCAGGTTCTCTCCTGCATGGTGGTGTAGCATCTCTTGCAATGGGACCTCAGCTGCTTTTGAAGCATTGTCAGCATTGCAGCACCCATGGGAGTGAGGAGAGAGATGGACTTTCTCCCACATTTGTGAAACCCCACAACAGGAGAAAGACAACAGCAAGGAAAGTATCTATGCCACTTCTACCAGACAGGACTCAGCAGGACACACACACACACACATAGGCTGGCTGAGTAAGTCATAAGAATGGAAAAGACTTGGGGAAGAAGACAGTTGGTACCCGTGAGCCTGCTCCTAACCTTGTAAGGACTGAAACCATGAAGGATCTGGGAAGAAGGGGAAAATTCTCAAACACTGAAGTGTTTTGAGAGCTCTGCAAGTGTTTAGATCTAGACAAAAGAGAGACGTAGGAACAAAACCCAGCTGTCAAGGGTCTAGTTGTGACATGCTCAGAATCTTTTGGCCCTAACAGCACCATGGCTAAGCCACACACGACCACGAATGAAGCCCTTCAGGTGAATGTTAAGATCTTACCCAGAAGCACCTCCCTCTGAGTAGGAATGATTGGACAGGTTGGGTCATAGCTGATGATTTAAAGTAGCTGCACTGGCCTGAGGGTGGGGCTGGGGGTTGTTGTGAGTAGAATAGAACATTCAGGCCACCTCAAGTCCTTACAAGATAAGGGGGAAATTGAATTCCCATAGGAAATGGAAGAAAAGCAAAAGAGCCACGTGACTCCAAGCATCATTCAATGCTGCTAAAGGGCAGCTCAGTGTCTCCTTCTGCAGGACACAGTTTTGCTTGGCTTCAGTGTGTCTCCAAAAGGCTTTGACACGTGTTGTGGCTAAAGCCCACGCCAAGCCAGTCCTGAGGATCTGGAGACAATGGCTGTTGCAATTCAGCTGCTTCAGGCAAGGAAACTTCTCCTCTGATCCACAGTTTTAGAAGATTTGGATTTTTTCAGCATTAGTAAGCAGTTCCTAGAAAGCAAATGGAACAGTCCCATTGCTTTTGGCTTCTCCCAGGAGATCTCTGAGTTAGGAGTTAATAAAAGCAAGCAGCAAATTAGCTAAAACAGGAGAAAGACTTTTACCATCCTTAGCTCTGACATCACCACTGTGTTTGCTCATCCTGATTGTCCTGACATTAGGACTGAGCAGCAGAACCTGCAGGAGGAAGGTCTAGCTAGTAGAAGGATAAGAAAATTTGAGGTAGGGAGGGGGTGAGCATAAGGCAAGAGCAGTCTACTCACATGGAATACTGAAGAGTCTCCTGTACTTGGCTGTCACGCTGTGAGCTCACCAGGTGATGCAAGCATTGCCTGGGAAAGACACAGGAAGGCTACTTCCCTGTGCTCAGCCATGCTCACCAACACCACAGGCTACAGCCCTGCTGGCTGGCTTCTGATGATGGGAAATGACATGGTGTCCTTACACCTCCCACTGATGCTGCAGTTTCCTATAGCCTCTGGTGGTGCTGAGCTTTTGACATGTGCATTTTCCTTCTTACTCTGTCTCAGCCATGTTCGTCCACCACCTCCCCGTCCACCACCTCCCCATAGCTTCACCCATCACCTGACAGCTCAGGGAGGAATGTGCCCATGAGGCTCTGTCACTAGGGCGCCGCTGACATTACCCAGTCTCAGCCCCACGCTGTGAGATCCTTGTCTGTTAGTCACTGCAGCGTTAGTGCATCTTTAAGCACTTCCCTCTCACGCTCATTTTCTCATCCCATTCTTCAATTCCCTGCAGTCAGGCCTGTTCAGAGTTGTTCTTTATTTCATGAATTAACCCCTCTGTCACCATGAGCTATTAAATCTTGTCACGCACTCTCAGGAGGTATTGTGAACCCTCCTTCAAAGCTACCTGTGCTGTGGAGGTCACAAAACCACTGGCCACAGCCAGCCTGCTGCCTGTTATGTTGGTGTACATTTGCATTCTCCAAGCATGTGTTTTAATGGCAATTTTTTTGGAGCAGAAACTTTCCATTCATCAGAGAGATACATGGACTCCAGAGTGGTAGTCAGGTATTTATGAATCTCCACATGATATTAAATTAATATGATGGCCATTTATCAGCCTGGCATCTCCTAATCTAAGAGGACCAAGAGGTGAAGGGAAGAAAAAAGGTTGCTAAATTTTCCCCTAAGCTACAGTATTTGTGTCTGGACCATAAAGGTTTCACAGCTCTTTCACAGCCTGGCTGTGCTGTTCTGATAGACACCCAGTGCAGGGTATTCCAAGCCCTGAACCCTGAGTCAGTGTAATTTTCAGGTCCTAAACCTCTGGTTTTACTGCATCAAAGCTGTTCAGAACAAAAAGTCCTGGCTCAGGAGGCCTGGCCCTGCATTTTGATATCTGCAGCAGGATGCACTCTGCTAATCAACTACAAAGGGCAAGGAGGATTTGAGGAGACCCTGGTGTTGTCTTAAAATAAATAATCCCCACATTGGAGCTGTTTATCAGAGGATAGAACTCAAACTGAAAGCAAGCAGGAAGGCTATAGAACAACATGTTAAAGAGATAGGAACCCTCCCCAGCATCAGGCAGCATCCACACACGAGTCTTGAGGGAACTCAAGGACAAAATAACTGTTGTAGGCAACCTTTGTCTTAAAACTGCTAGGGTTTCTGGTTGGTAACCCTAGCCAAAGCCTTCAGACCTTTGTAGGGAAGTGGCTAAAGACAATGTACTGGGAAAAAGTCAGTGCAGCTTTACTCAGGGAAGGTCAAACCACACTGAACACCACCAGAAGAGCCCACAGTCACGTCCCAGAGGAGAACTGTTTGATTTGTTCCACTTGTAGTCTGAGTAGCACACAGTGAAGTCCCTAGGAGGAAGGGTGAAAATCCTCATGTGGATGAATATGTGGCCGAAAGGAAGGAGAGCATTCAGGAGTAAAGGAGCAGTGGAAGGAGGCCAGTAGGGAGCTGCCTGGGTATCTGTGCTGCTCAGCTTTCTCATAAACACTCTGCAGAAGTTCATGAGTGCTTAGGGAGCAGTTTGCTGCTGAGGCGCCGTTGCCCAGGGGACCAAGGAGAAAGAATTAGAGAAGCACAATGTAATAAAATGGGAGATGAAGTTTAAGGTAAATAAATGCAAAGTCAAGTGCATGGGGGAAAATACTAATTACACATCTCCAGCCACGGGCTCCAAGTTGATTACTGTCATTTAGAAGGGAGGTAGTGAGATTATAGCAGCCAATTCCATGAATACATCAACTCAGTACACAAAAAACCAAATCAAATTATAGAATTAATAGGACAAGAGAGGGCAGATACATAAAAAATATGAATGTGATATGAGTAAATCTATGACAAATCTCTACATGAATAGTGTGTGCAGCTCTGGTCCCTTCCATCTGAAACAGGAGAGCTGAAAAGGGTAGAGAAAAGCACAACAGAGTGAACAAGGTTGTGGAAAGGTTTCTGTATGAGGATCAAATGGATATTCAGGAGATTTCAGAAATGCAGATGACTATATGAAGCACAGGAACAGAGTATGAAGGTGACAGGCTCCAGAGATAAGCAGTTTGGTAGGGAAGCTCTCCTAGAAAGCATCAAGAGAGCTTGTGCACATGTTCCTGAGCACCCTCCTTTGAGATATGTACAGAGAAGATAGCCAAAGCAGGTTCCACAGTCACTACGACACTCCCCACTCAACCTGCTCACACAGGATCTGTCTAAATGCAAACAGGCTCAGAATTCAGTGAGACCTCAAATGGGGAGGGCACAAAGCCTGAAGCCACAGGTCTGCAGTGGGATAGAAAAAAAGGGATGACCTTGCAGGAAATAGAGAAGATAGGGAGCTGCCTTTGCAATGAGAGAAATAGGGTCAGGTGCTTCTCCCAGAGTGCTTTACAAGAGAGGCAAGACGAGGAAAACAAGGAAAATTTACAATATCTCTTTTTTTTTTTCTCAAACCAGCCCATGGGA
This sequence comes from Ramphastos sulfuratus, assembly GCA_013399055.1. Lineage (NCBI taxonomy): Eukaryota > Metazoa > Chordata > Aves > Piciformes > Ramphastidae > Ramphastos > Ramphastos sulfuratus. The sequence goes on from WBNM01026583.1 coordinate 48,716, forward strand.
GGCTGCAGAGAGCAGGGATCATAAAATCATAGAATGGTTTAGGTTAGGAAGGGACTTCTAAAGGTAATGCAGTCCAATCCCCATGCAGTGAGCATTTTCAACTAGAGCTCAGAGCCCCAGACAACCTGGCCTGGAATGGTTCTGGGACTGGGGCATCTCTCACCTCTCTGGGCAACCTGAACCAGTATCTCACCGTTCTCAACGTAAAACATTTTTTCCTTCTATTTGGTCAATGTCTAGGACAAGCAGTAGGACATTGATCCCTTCCCAGTCTTAGTGGTTATTGCTAGGCAGCAGGATCTTGGGACAGATAAACTTCATATGACCCTGTGTCCTGGTATAAGACAGCCTGATCCCACAAGAGATGGCAGGGAAAGTACCACAAAAAAACCCTGTGTTGAGATACGGAGTTTCATGAGATAATTCCATGTACAAATAACTCAGCTTGTTTGCAGAAAAGCAAAATCAGCAGCAGCAGCAGAAGCCAGCAACCTCCACAGTGCCTAGCCCACAGTCAGCCCAGAAGGAAAGCCTAACACCCCAAACCCCCAAACCAAACCAGAAGCAGCAACTGGAACAGGAAGCCTCTGGTGGTTCAATCTGAACCACAAGTCCCACGATGCTTTGCTCCAGCCAGCACTTCAATTTTGAAGCTGTGTCACAACTCAGTTGTCCTGTGACAGCCCTGCTCAGCAGTGGAGGCCATGCTAAGATTCAAATAATTCCCTTAGTGGAAATAAAGGCAAACTGAGACCAAACTGCTGAGGAGGTGGGTTTGATTGGACCTGAGCAGAGGGGAAATGAGAAGGAAAAGGACAAGGAAAAAGAGAGAGAGAGAGTTGAAGAGCAAAGGAAGAGACATCACCATTCCATGAATCCAGCTTTGACATCACTCAGGAACAGCCCCAAGTTCTTTGCAGCAGACACACACTTCAGGAAGCCCTCCATGGCAGCAGCAGGAATGGAGTGGTGCAGAGCTGGTGGGAAGCTGCTGCCGGAGACAGCTGTCCAGGCCGAGTAGGCAGTGCAGGGTGGAGCAGTGCTGGAAGCTGGGGTCTGGATAGTGTGGAGCTGTGGGGCAGTGTGAAGCAGAGGACCAGTGGTACCTGCCCTGCCAAGCACACCTATCAGGCCCCCTGCTCATGGGTGGCTGTCCAGAAGTTGCCAGTTCTGGAGCCCCTAACACAAGAAGGACATGGAACTGTTGGAGCAAGTCCAGAGGAGGGCCACAAAGATGCTCAGAGGGCTACAGCAGCTCTGCTATGAGGACAGGCTGAGAGAGTTGGGGCTCTGCAGCCTGGAGAAGAGAAGGCTTTGAGGAGACCTTGAAGTGGCCTTCCAGTATCCGAAGGGGGCTACAGAAGGGACTATTGATAAGGTCTTGTAATGGGGAGGGACTATTGACAAGGTCTTGTAATGACAGGACGAGAAGGAATGGGTTTAAAATGGCAGATGGGAGATTTAGACTGGATGTTAGGAAGAAGTTCTTTAGAGTGAGGGTGGTGAGACACTGGCACAGGTTGCCCAGGGAGGTTGTGGCTGCTCCCTCCCTGGAGGTGTTCAAGGCCAGGTTGGATGAGGCCTTGAGCGACCTGTTCTAGTGGGAGGTGTCTCTGCCTATGGTGGGGAGTTGGAAGTGGATGATCTTTGAGGTCCCTTCCAACTAAACCATTCTATGATTTCCCCATCAACCCCTGTGGGGCAGAGGCAGTGTCTTTGGAGCTGTCCAGAGCACAGTGCACACACTGGCCCATCAGGCCATGTCACACTCTGTGTGAGACAATGAAGCAAGGGGGATCTCAGAAGCTGTTGTGAGGTCAACATGATGTTGAGTACCAGCAGCATATCCAGCTCAGCCCCTGACCCCTCTCACAGCCATTTCTGCTGTGCATTGGCATAGACACTGGATCCACTGCATGGAACAAAGTTCTCGTGCATGTGTTCAAAAGGCAGGGCTGTATGTCTGGAGATATGCTTCCAAGCTCTTCTGGCCAGAGTTCTGGAGGGATGCAGGTCTGCTGTCAGCAGAAGTCCTGCTCAGGTACCCAAATGCAGCTGCAGCTGTGCAGCCATGGAGTGGATGGCATGCTTGGGCAAGCTGAGCTCTGTAAATCACACAAGGGCTTTCAGAGCAAAGCAGTCCATTGAACACAGGTTTACTTGCTGATGCAAAGGGCTGTGCAGCTCAGCTGCAAGACCTCTTCTTGGCAATCCCTGTCTATTGAGTTGGGATAATTGAGAAATGAGACAGGAGAGAATTGTGTCTGCTTAGGATCGTGCACTCTTCAAGTCACAGAGTGGCCTTGAGCCAGTGCCAGGTTGTTAGTTGCTCCTTCCACAATTGTGACACGGAGTTGGTCATAACAAGATATATTCTCTTGTCTAACATTGATGGTTTCAGCAATGACAGATGTAATTCCCTGGACTCTGACCCTTGCTGGAAAAGGCCTGAAGGACACTAATGAAGATGGGCATCATCTGTTGTTGTCCACATTCAAAGCCTGTTGGAAGATGACAGGCTCCAAAGAGGTGACCACATCTTTACACTGCACACAATCCAGTCATGCTGGGAGCCTTTTGGGGAGAAATAGTGATTAAATAGCAAACCAAAGTAGTTTTATAAATTTATTTTCTCCTACAGCAGCAGTCAGGAGTCTGTCAGAAGGATGTCTCAGGAAAAGAACAAACAGCAGCTGAGCTCCCCATCCAAATGGGAAGTGAAATCATTATCTTTGAGCAATCTCTGATACTCCTGGCTACTCTCAGGCAGTGACCTTTTCAGCACGCTGCTCTCTGTCTGGACAATGAGCTGCCTACACACAGCACAGCTTTACTGCTCCTCTGGATTACCAACCTCTGCCATTGCCCTGGGTGGTGCATCCTCTGCCATGATGCCATGATGGCTTCAGGGTTCTCTTTGCCCCATTGAGTGCTACTTAGTCTGATCCTTTAGCTGGGGAGGCCTTAATCCTGTTTTCAGATCCTGTCTCAGAGCAGAAGGTAGGATATGAGGTCAGACAAGACCTCCCAAAATCTGTTTTGACCTCTGGTCAAAGCAGGGCAAACATCAGGTTGCTCAAGGCTTTGTGCTGCTTTTGCCTGAGTATCTCCAAGGATGGAGATCTCAGACTCTCTGTCTGCCTGTCACAGTGTTTGAGGACATTGATTGGTTATGAATGATTATTAGTATTTGTATGAATATTAATTTTATTATTAATATTCACACATTCGGGAAAATTCCCTGAGATTCTTTGGATCTTTGGTTGACAGGAAATAGTTGCACAAAGGGTATTTAGGAACACAGAATTAAACAGTTTAATTCAATCAGAACTTGGAAAATAGGAACGTGAAAACAGGAAAAATTCTGACTATGCTACCGAGTAGTATCAACTCTAGCATATGCACTCACCACACCTTGGTCCCTGAGTGAGTTTCCCATACAAGGACACTTCCAAAACTCACAATAATGATGCAGTGGTGAAATACAGAATATTCCAGGCAGAGGGGAAGAAGAGGAGCTGAGTTGCAGCTGAGCCAGCCAGCGTAAACTGCAAATGGTGGTCACAGCTATTCCCAGTTAATGAGCTGCTAAGGGGTACTGCTCCCTGCCCAGGTCAAGGTGATGTTGTCAGGAAAGGCTTGCAGAAAGGGCTTCTAAATCATCCCCCACTAAATAGACCATTTTGAAAATGAAACTGGCCAATAGGCACTAGCATCATTTTTCTGCCCAATGAATTCAAAGCTTCATGCCTCATGTGACCACACAGGTATGTTGAGGGGCTGCACCAGACACCTGGCATGGTGCTAAGCTCCTAGCCTCAAGGCTTTGTTTTGCTCAATCTTCTACAACTCTCGGGCTCACATCGGGGGAGGAGAGCAAGGGTTTAAACCAGCCTGGCAGGATTTATGCCCTACCAGGACAGACACTCAGCACCATTTATGTCCATTACAACCCTTCCATCTACCAAGTGTGGAGCTGCCCCTTCTGCTCCTGCTGTGCACACTGGAGAACCCCCCCCACACCCCCACCTGCACATGCTTCTTGCTGGCCCCGATGACCTGTGAAGAGATGTTGCTCTTTGTCTGTCAGCTCCCCAAGCTCAGACATTTGTTGGATCCTCATGTCCACAACTCTGCAGAGCTGCCTACCTTGGTGCTTGCAGTCTGGACCAATTGCAATGCTGAGAGCAAAATCCTCTCCTGTGGCAGAGATGTGATCCCAACTGTTCCATTTGGAATGAAACACAAAACTAATGGCTTGCTTCCTGTAGGAATTAGCTTTCTTGCCCTGAAAGAAAGTCCTTGTCAAAATCCAGTGAATATGGGCCCACCCAAATTGCTCTTGACTCTGCACTGAGGACATCATTAAGGAATGACTGTTTCTTCCTTGGCTTTCCAGGGCACAGCTTTGCACAGTGCCCAATAGCTGTTCTCCAAGAGAGGCTGAATTTCAGCTGTAGTGGCAAGGCAGCTGATGGCTCTGTGATAGCTCCTGGCTGTTGCCATGATGAAGCTCTTACACAACAGATTTGGAGCTAAAATTTAATCCATTATGCCTATAAACAGCACACTCCAATGTAAAGCAGGTGTAACCTATACTGTCTGCTGAAAATTTGAAGCAATAACTCTGAGAAAATGCCGAAAAGTCACCATCTGCCCAGCTCCCTGTCAGTGTGCAATGTTCCCTGCATCCCACTATTCCTGGGTGGTGGGGTCTGTCTGGCTGCATGAATCCCTCTGTCCCCACTGCGCCTCTCATCAGTATCAGCTGCAGAGCTCAAGCCACTATTTATCTTGTCCTCAAGTCTAAAATAGGTCAGTGAACAGCACCTGAAAGTGCCACTTTCTAACCAGGCACTGTAAAGGGAGCTCAGAGAGAGGTCATCTGAGACAGACATTAAAAAATAGGAGGAATAAATCACCCCAGGGGCATCTTAGCATGTATCTGAGCATCCTCACTGATTCCTGCATAAGTTTACTCCAAAACGTAGTAGAAGAAGGCAGACACTGTTGGCTCCGTCCCTGCAGCTGCTCATCTCTTCCATGTCATGTTCTGGCATGTTTATGCAAGGTAACTGTGAAGTGACACCATCACCAGGTAAAGCCAAGAAAGTCATCCATGGACCTTTTTCCAGCCTGAACATTCACCTGTGCCAATCCTGTGCACCAGGACCTAGCTCACTGGGACTGTACTTCTATGTCAGGGAGACTGGGCACCTGCTTGAGTGACCACCTTCTGTGGGACACAGTGAGTCCTGGCAAGTGGTGAAATGTGGTCCTGGTAACCCTGAGTGGGAAAAACCTGAGGAGCAAAGTTTGCAGTGTCTGAACCTAGAGTGTAGAAGCACATCCTTTGGAGTGAGGGAAAGATATTGAGCAGAATAAATGCATCCCCACAGATATTCCCAGGTCTGGAGACCCTTGCTCCAGAGATAATAAGTACCTAAAAAGCTGAAGCAGTCATTTGCTATCCAGAGTGACTCCACTACCCAATTGTGATCAGAAGGAGTTTCTTCTCTCCTCAGCTTGTCTCTTTCTGTGGAACACTTCAAGAGGGCCATGTACTTGCAAGAGGTTCTCCAACTGGTAACACCACACTCAGCATAAACACAATTTCACACGAACTGCAGGCTGTGCTTCTTCTCACACTCTAATCTCCCTGAGGACAGAAGTGGGCAGTGGCTCAGGTGGTTGAGGTGGGCAGGGAGGAGTTCAATTTGTTACCTGGAACATAACCCAGCATGAACAGAGCCATGATGGAAACAGAGAGCCTATCGCAGCAAGGCAGGCAGAAAGGCTATGAGGGAAATGTGCTGGACCTTGCTGATAAGCTGTCACATTTATTACATTTGGAGCAGAATTCACAGCCCCTCTATCAACCTAAACACATTTGCTTTCCCTTCCACATTTGGGTTCTCTGTTGTCCAGGGTTTCTGCACCATCTGTGAAACATTGTCGATGTCCTCAAACTGGCCAACACAAATGTCCAAGAGGCTACCCAACTCCAGATTCACTGATATGGCAGTAGGAGAAAAGTCCAGAGAATCTCAGAACCACAAAATCCCAGCATGGTGGGGTTGGAAGTGATCTGCTGCAACAGGGGCACCCACTGCAGTTTGCCTAGGATTACAGTGGCAAGGGTGGGTTGGAAGCTCTCCAGAGCAAGAGACTCCACAACCTCTCTGGACAGCCTGCTCCAGGCCTCCAACACCCACACGCCAAACAACTTACTCCTCCTCTTCACATGGAACCTCCTGGGTTCCTGGTTTGTGCACATTGTTCCTTGTTCTTTCACTGGACACCACTGACAAGAGTCTGGCCTCAGCCTCTTTTCCTCCCCCCACCTGCCTACCTTTAGCTTTCTGTCATGGGTTTAGAAAGCAGACAGAAATAATTATTTTACTCTCAAAGGAAGTAAAATAAAAATGCTCTTCCTGGATTGGAGAGTGCCTCTGTCCAGAGGAGAGAGATTTGTTCTTATACATTCCTGTGTTGTGAAATTGATGCCCAAGTGGGGCCAGATGTCACTAGTGAGGGTGTTTGTTAAATGAGAGAGTGATGGAACAGAGAGAGAGAGAGGGGAAGAAAGAGAAACAAATGGAGAAAGAGATGAGAAGAGCAGGAAAGGAACTATATTTCCACCCCACACACACCCCCAGGGTACTTTCTTTGGCTAGAGGAGGTCCAAGGAAGGCTGCTGCTGCTCTGTCTTGGAGGATGTGTCCCTGGGTTCATACTTGTCAGCTTGTGCTGTCCTCATCTGGAGGATGGGAGGGAGAGAGCATCCCTGATGGTTTTCCCTTCTCTGAGTAGCTTCCAGCATGTGCAGTGTCTCAGGGGAGTTCTTCTCTCTTCCCCAGGAGTTCTTCTTCTCTTCTTACAGCAGGTGAAACTTAGAGCACAGCATGGTGGGGGTGGTGGTGGTGGAGAGACTTCCTGGGCTACTGTCTTCAACCTGGATGTCCATGGGAGTGTCTTCTCCCACTCACTCACTCACTCACTCACTCACTCACTCACTCAATCACTCACTCACTCACTCACTCGCTTCCTCTCTCACTAAGGCTGGTATAGGCTCAGTGTCTTT
>WBNM01026584.1:0-16592 GCA_013399055.1 Ramphastos sulfuratus
AACTTGCTGAGGGTTCACTGATTACTCTGTCATCTTAATTGAATTTTCTCACACCACAACTCAACAATCTCTATGCTCTTTGCAAAAGCAGCTTGCCCAAAGCTCCTGGCTGTTGCAAGATTTCCATCTCTTCATCTATGGAAATGAATCTGGAAAATAAGTTTTAGCCACACAGATGTGTTACAACAGCAGAGTGATGCTTAGGAAAACTACACAGCTCTGAGCTCTGCAACCTGTTGCTTTCTCAGGTTTGGGGCACTGAGAAGAAACCTTCACATAACTATAAGCCAGACCCTGCCTCCCTCCCCTCAATTAACAAAGGCATGGGAAAATCAATATGAGGAAAGGAAAAACTTCTTGACTTTGACTGGGACAGAGCCCTAGAGCAGGAGTCTCCTTGTCTGGAAAGATTCCAAACCCACCTGGATGTTGTAATCCTGAGCTACCTGCTCCGGGTGACCCTGTTTTAGCAGAGGGTTTGGACCAGATGATCCCCAGAGGTCCCTTCCAACCCTCACACCATGATAGGATTCTGTGAAAATTAGAACCAGGCTACCTCTTAAGCCTCGTTTCAGCTACACAAGCATTTATCAGTTCTGTTTTCATAACCCAAAAAGACAGAAGCCATCTGCTTTCCAGGTGCTGGAGGTAAAACCCCTGACACAGTCACTTCTGAAGGACAATGAGTGGCATCCCTCTGCCAGAGCTCACCACCCTGGGCCATGACACATGCTGCAGGGGCTGAGCAGACTCTCGGGGCTGGAAGAGCAGGGAAGTGGTTATCTGAGCTGTGATGTCAGCAGAGACACAGATGGGTGCTGGGGATATTTTGGTGAGGGCCTGGAGAAGGAGGAGAGAAGGTTGTAGTCAACAGTGAGTGTGAAATAGAGAGTACCATGAGGTTTATCCATGACCAAAGCTGCTGCACATGAACTTCACCTTGGGCTTAGATAAGCACAAAGATTCTGCTTGAGTCATCTGGAGTCCTGTGTGCAGTTCTGGAGCCCCCAGCACAGGAAGGACATGGAAGTGTTGGAGTGGGTCCAGAGGAGGCCACCAAGATGCTGAGAGGGCTGCAGCAGCTCTGCTGTGAGGACAGGCTGAGAGAGTTGGGGCTCTGCAGCCTGNNNNATGGCAGGGGGTTGGAACTAGATGATCCTTGAGGTCCCTTCCAACCTTACCATTCTATGATTCTATGATCGAGTCCTTGTTTCTATAACCATTAAATCTTCCTTCAGATTTCTTTCTAATTTAAAATATATATATATATTTATATAAATTATTTTTTAAAAAATCTTTTCAGAGTCTAACCAGCAATACAAGCCCCATCCAAAAAAAAAAAAAAAACCAAAACCAAAACCAAACCAAACCCAACTCTTTAAAATGTTTTACAGCCTGTTAACAGCTACAGAGACAGCCCCAGACAATGTCTCCAGAAATGCAGACGACTGTGCTTTTAATTGAGTCACAACTTGGTCTACTGAAGGCAGTGAGCTATAATGAGCTCATTCATTCACAGGAGGAGGCTTGACCTGGGCTGCCTCCATCATCTGACCTCCCCGGGATAATCAGGACACCATTCACACCTCGCAGCACCCTGCAGCCCCCCAGCTGAGGAGGGGTGAAGCCCCAAATGGCCCCAAAGGAGCCAGCAGTGGAGTTGTGTAACAGTGGGAAATGTTCCTGTGACTTCAGCATCGTCCCTAAGTTTGAGTCTCTGGGAAATTGCATTCAGCTGCAAGGGTGAGAAATACCAAACTGCCCCAAAGGGGCTGTAATGTGGGATAACAACCCCCCCAGCAGCCCCTGCCTGCATCTCCAAAATGAGCAGGCACCCAGGGCACATCCCTAGGGAAGAGCAGCACACACAAAAACGATGGGAAAGCTGCAGAAGGGCCCCTCCCTCTCACTCACCCTCACCAGGGAGCCATTCAGTGACTCCTGCTATTGCTTTCTTTTAATTTGTGGGTCAGCTTAAAGGCCACAGGAGGAGGTGAGTGGACAAAGACACCTCCCCAGCATTGTATCAGTCCTTGCTCCAGTGTCTTGGCTCATCCACACCAGCGCTCTGCCCCTCTGAAGTCTCCTGTGGTCCTCATGTGGCTCTGGGACATAAAACCCAAAAAGAGCAGTGTGGCCAACAGGGGCAAGGGAGGGGATTCTANTTTAGAGGAGACCAAAATAGAGACAAACAACTGCTGGTGTGGTACAGATGCTAAAGAAGGAGAATGGAGGTTTTGATGTGGGGCTTATGGACATTGTAACCAGAGGATGGTCTCAGGTCTTCTGAACACTGTCTGGAAACTTTTCCTGTCAGCTGTTGAGATCTGAGGTCCCTCAGCCCCGCCAAGCAAACCAAGATGATGAAGCTGATGCACGCTGACCTCTGCGGTCGTGTGTCACTGGCTTTACAGGGATGAGTGTCTCCTTCTTAACTTAGAGTAGTTGCAGCCATATGGCCTAATGATAGGAGGAAGCAATAGCTCTGCAGGAGGGTCTGCAGGCAGGAAAGAGTTTGTCTGTGTTTTCCAGCTATGTCAGACCAGCAGGATGAAGGAGGTGATTCTCCCCCACTGCTCTGCTCTCATGAGACCCCACCTGCAGCACTGCATCCAGATCTGGTGCCCCTGACACAATAAGGACATTGTACTGTTCAAACAGGGCCAAGGGAGGCCACAAAGATGATCAAAGAGCTGGAGCACCTCTGCTGTGAGGACAGGCTGAGGGAGATGGGTCTGTCCAGCCTGGAGAAGAGAAGGCTCTAGGAAGATCTAATAGTGGTCTTTCAGTACCTGAAGGGGGCTACTGGAGAGCTGGAAAGAGACTTCTCCCAAGGCACTCTTTACAGGATGGAGGCAGCAGTAATTCTATTTCATAAACTCACAGAATGGTTTGAGTTGGAAGAGATCTTAAAGATCATGCCTCTGCCATGGACAGGGACAGCTTCCACTAGACCAGGTTGCTCAAAATCTCATCCAACACAGTCTTGGACACTTCCAAGGATGGGGCATTCACAGCTTCTCTGGGCATCTTGTTCCAGTGTCTCACCACCATCAGAGTAGATGTTAGGGAGAAATTATTTAACCTAAATCTGCCACCTTTCAGTTCAAAACCATTAACCCTTGTCCTATCACCACACTCCCTGAGTGTCCCTCTCTAATTTACCTGGACAAATCCTGAGGGAAAAAGCCACTTGTAGGACATAGAATCACAGAATGGTAAGGTTGGAAGGGACCTCAAGGATCATCTAGTTCCAACCCCCTGCCATAGGCTGGGACACCTCCCACTAGTACATAGGAGCCTCTGTCATCACAGCAAAGCTAGTGAGCCCCCTCCTCAGAATAGCCAGCACAGGGGCATCAGGATTAGATTGCACTTTATCAGAACTAGACCACTTGGACAGAGAGGAGGAGAAAGGAAAACAGATTCGGAGCCTTAGTCTCCTGCAGGTGTGATTTGTGCCTGGGATGCCAAGCAAGAGGCACACAGGTTTGCTGTGTTATGTAGCCAAGGCAAACAAGACCCAGCAAGGTCCAATTCTGGCCCCCTCAGGATGCATAAACCAGCCTCTGAGAGCTGTAGGGGGCACGTCAGCCCTAATTGTGTCTTGTTTGACTTGGCTGCTCAAACAGCAAAGCTTTTGCTCTCTTGGCTGGAGTCACCAATCTCACACCTTGGTGGGACTTACCTCCTTTCTTGGGTTGGCAATTAAAAGTATCCCTAATGTTGATAGGTGTTAAATGGTTTTGATCAAAAGCCACTTATTTTTACAAGAAATAGTTCAGATGAGATGCTGAGGGAAGCACACTCAGATGGCAAGATCCTCCCCTTTCATATCCCTCTAAAGCTTCACTGATTGCTGTCACCTCTCTCTGGATTTTCCTCTCCTAACTAGCAGCAGACTCAGGCCCAGCAGAGGTGATCTGCACCATGCTGCAAGCTCAGGTATGAATCCCAACTACCTCATTTTTCACTCCAGACACCATTTAGAGCAAGCCAAGGAGCTCTTCTGAGGAAGAAGCACCCAACACCCACATGAGGCTAGTCCAATGATCTCCTTGTAGCAGTTGTTCACTCCTTAAAGGTCTTTTCATGCAGGCATCATCTTGTACCAAATGCACTCTGAAATGGTAGGATTGGAGCCAAATCCTTCATGATCCCATACTGCATGGTCCCACAGAAGAACTGCTTTGCATTTGCTTGTCACCAAGTACATCAACAAGCCCAGGGATGGTGAAGCCTCAAGGCCAGACAACCTCCACAGCAGCCTGGAAGCTCTAAGAATGGAAGAATGTGAAGCTCCTGGCACTGGATATCTTCCAGATCAGCCTTTGCCTCTGGTTTCTCTTCTCCTTATCCTGGCCTAAGTTGGGAATACAACTGTGTTTGCTCATGCAGAACTGGTCCAAGCTTGAGAAACTGAGGATGAGGTGTGATGTTGTCAAGCTTCCAAAAAAGCTTGAGGGATTTGTGACTTTGGTAGAGAGATGAAGAAAACTGAGATGGAAAAGACAAGCAGGAGTTGAGTCCTTCCTCCCAGGAAATTAATGTTGAAATTGCAACATTCAAAAGGAAATTCATTTCATGGCAACCTCTGGACTGGGGCAGGGTGGCTCTTGCTGGCCCACCTCCAGCTCTGCTCACTCTGGAAATGATTTGGGTGTTAATGCCTTGATGGGCTGGCTGCAGTGCTCACCAGCAGGCAGGAGCTAGGGATCTGTTTCAGCATGGCACCTCAAATGTGTTTTAGTCTACTCCTGACAACTTTCAAGCTGATTTGATGGCCTTGAGGTCTGCTGCTCCCCTTCTCCCAGCCCCTCCAGGGCTATGTTAACCCCATACCCCACCAGGTTACCCAACTAAATCAGATTACCTGTACTAGTGGGAGGTGTCCCTGCCATAGGTAGGTTGGAACTAGATGATCCTTGGTTGGAACTAGATGATCCTTGAGGTCCCTTCCAACCTTACCATTCTATGATTCTATGATTCTATACCCTTGCCCAGGGGACCTCCTTCACCCATCTCTCTCCTCTTTCTGCAGGAGTTTACCCTTCCAGCCTTGCACAAGTTACCTTTGTAGTTGTTTAGAAGAATCAGGGATTGGGGATCACAGAATCAAAGAATTAACCAGGCTGGAAAAGACCTCTAGGATCATCGAGTCCAACCTATCACCTAACCCTTCTAATTAACTAACCCATGGCACTAAGTGCCTCATGCAGGCTCCTTTTAAACACCTTCAGGGAAGGTGACTCCACCACGTCCCCAGGCAGCCCATTCCAATGCCAATCAGTTTTGCTGAAGAACTTCTTCCTAACATCCAGCCTGAACCTGCCCTGGCACAGTTTGAGGCTGTGTCCTCTTGTTCTGTCCCTGGGTGCCTGGGAGAAGAGCTCAACCCCTGCCTGCCTTTGAGGTAATTGTAGTCTACAGAGTAGTATTGCAGAGTAGCAATAAGGTCTCCCTAGAGTCTCCTCTTCTGCAGGCTGCACAACCCCAGCTCCCTCAGCCTCTCCTCACAGGACTGTGCTCCAGGCCCCTCACCAGCCTTGGTGCCCTTCCCTGGACACGTTGGGATAACCATTCCCTCTCACTCCTGTAGCAGAAGAAACTGCCAGCTGCTCTGTTTGTGGTGTGCTGCTGGCAGAGGCACTTCAAAAGCACAATGGCTTCCCCTAAAGAAATACAAATACCACCTCACAAAACAGCTGCTTGCTGTACTGCAGGTTCCTGTCTGATCAGCTCCAAACCTCCTCAGCCCTGGCAGCTCTTGAGCATCTTCCTTTGGCATGTCTGTTTTGGACAACCATTTCACTAGGGAGCTCACTGCTTTTTTCTAGCTTCCACCTCCTTTCACTTTTTCTATTCTGTATTTCCAGCACCTTTTGATCAGTTACCACACTGAACATAGGAACCATAGACTTGTTTCAGTTGGAAAAGACCTCTAAGATTGTCAAGTTCAACCACTGACCTAATACTACCTTGCTCATTAAACCATGACTACACATACTTTGAACACCTCCAGGGATGGTGACTCCACCACCTCTCTGAGGAGCCTATTCCAATCCCTGACCACTCTTGCAGCAAAGAAATTTTTTCCTGTATCCAACCTAACCCTTCCCTGGTGCAACTTGAGGTCATTTCCCCTCATTCTGTCAATTCATACGAGGGAGAAGAAACCAATTCCCATCTCAATTCAACCTCCTCTCAGGGAGTCAGAGAGCAATGAAGCCTCCAGTGCTGTAGCCTCCAAATGACTCTCTGCAGTAATTCCCTGTCTCTTGAACTGGGGAGCCAAGAACCAGACACAGAATCACAGAAACATTCAGGTTGGCAAAGCCCCTCAGGATCACCAAGTCCAACCAATATCCCTGCTCTACAAGGTGCACCCTAAATCATAGCCCTAAGCACCACAGCCAAATGTCTTCTAAACACATCCAGGGTTGGTGACTTCAACACCTCCCTGGGCAGCTCATTCCAATGCCTGACCACTTGTGCTGGAAAAAAATGCTTCCTAATGTCCAGTCTAAACCTACCCAGTTGCAGCTTGAGGCCATTCCCTCTTGTTCTATCACTGTTTACCTGTGAGCAGAACCCAGCAGCAGCCTCTCCACAATGTCTTTTCAGGTAGCTGTAGACAGCAGTGAGGTCTGCCCTCAGCCTCCTCTTTTTCACACTAACCATCCCCAGCTCCCTCAGTTGCTCTTTATCAGATTTGTTCTCCAGACCCTTTCCCAGTTTCCTTGCCCTCCTCTGCACTGGCTCCAGCACCTCCACATCCCTCTTGTAATGATGTGCCCTAAACTGAACACAACACTCAAGGTGTGGCCACACCAGAGTCCAGTAGAAGGGGACAATCACCTCCCTGCTCCTGCTGGACACAGCATTTCTAATACAAACCAGGATGCCAGTGGCTTTCTTTGCCACCTGGGCACACTGCTGGCTCATAGTCAGTTGCTTGTCCATCAGAACCCCCAGGTCCCTTTCTGCCAGCAGCTTTCCAGCTACACTGCCCCAAGCCTGTAGCATTGCTTGGGATTGTTGTGATGCAAGTGCAGGACCTGGCATTTGGCCTTGTTAAAGCTCATCCCATTAACATTGGTCCATCCATCCAATCTATCCAAGTCCCTCTGCAGAGCTTCCCTACCCTCTTGAATACAATACTCCACATGTGGCCTCACTAAGGCAGAGTAGAGGATAACAAATACTTGGACAACCATGGATAAGATACCTTCTTTTTCCTAAATGAAAGAGTGTAGCTTACAGGAATGTTCCATTTAACCAATCCAAGAACTAAACTGAAGCTGCAGCCCATCTCTCTTCCCTGCCCCTGTGTCTTTAACAGTCTCTTCCTCAAGAGTGTAAGGACCTGGAACTGGGTAGGCACAATCCCAAGCACAACTCCAGGCTGGGTGGGGAATGGCTGAGAGCAGCCCTGAGGAAANAAGCTTTTCCTGCTATTCCAGTCAAGCCCAAAGGTCTATAGTTACCCATTTACTGCTAAGTCTTTTGTTACAGTCACTATAAAAACACAATTAAAGCTGGATTATGCTATGCTTATGCAGAACAGCATCTTAATCCACAAAAGGTCCTGTGGAAGCCACATTTGGAGTCAGATCCTAGCTGGTGCAAGTGAGAAACCTGGAACCGAGCCCAGAGGAGATTAATACATCAGTACCTCACTAATTCACACTGCAGGTGAAGAAACCACACTGAGCATTTCAGGCTGAAAGGAGTGAGAGAAGTACAAACAAATGCATCACAAAAGGCTCTGCTTTTCAATTTCAAGCAGCCATCCCTAAGCAAACACCACAGAGCACTGAAGCAGGCTATATATAGCTAATGAAGTCTTGCTAATGTTAGACGTGGCTACAGCATCTGTTACTGAATCGTTTGCTAAGGAGTGTGGATAGACCACCAGGTTTCCAGAGAGCTTGTAAGAAAAGCAATTTATTGAAGTGAAGCTTTGTCAGCTTCTACTGTACAGAAATGCATTGAGGCTCAGTATTTACTGCTGCGTCGTCTCAGCAGGCAATTAGCATCAGTGCCTGGGGCCAAATCCTCCTGCTGCCTGGAATAGTAGAGCAGCAGTGATTCCACTGACTGGCCTGATCATCTTCTGAAAAGTTTGTAATCAACACCAGGGAAAATATGCTCTAACCACAGCTGTGAGGCTCAGACCTGTTCTCATGAGCTCCAACTGCATTCATGGGATGGCCAGATCGATGAGGTTTCCACCTTTAAAAACACTTCAGCATCTTCCCAGCCCTGAGCAGCCAACACAGAGCCCTGACTGCAGGAGCATCTCACCACATGTACCACATACACTCACTGCCCATGATCTACAACAAAGCTTTGCAGGTGCAGAGAAAAACACCCTGCAGCAGAGTTGTGACTGCCTCCCGCAGGGTGTGACAGCTTCCTTTCAGCTCCAGGTCCTCCAGGTACAAAGAGAAAGGAGAAAGGTTGACAGTGCTTCCCCACAACCAGTACTAGAGTTACTTTGCTCTCCACACTCTGCTGAGGAGCTCATTCAAATATTAATCTTGGCCTCTATTCAAGACTAAACCTCTGTCCACTCCATTCACCTTGTTTGGGCTCATTTCCCATGGGACTTTACATCTCCAGCAGGCAAGAAGGGAAGGAAGATGCTTTGCCCTGAGGAGGACCTGTGCCAGCTCTCCATCCTGCAGCAACAGCCAGACCCTGTACACAACAGGTTCAGTCCCACTCTGACATCCAAGTGCCTGGACACCTTCAATTGCAACTCTGCACCCTCTCCATGTCATAGAATCATAGAATGGTTGGGGTTGGAAGGGACCTCTGGAGATCAAGTCCAAACCCCCTGTCAAAGTAGGTTCACCTAGGGCAGGTCAGAAAGGAACTCATCCAAACTGGTCTTGAAAACCTTTAGAGGAGACTCCACAACGTCTCTGGGCAGCCTGTTCCAGGGCTCCAGCACCCTCACAGCAAAGAAGTTTCTCCTCCTGTTCAGATGGAACCTCCTGGATTCCAGTTTGTGCTGTTGGTCCTCATCCTGTCACAGGGCACCACTAAAAAGAGACTGACCTCTTGACATCCACCCCTCAGGTATTTGTAAATAGTCATAAGATCTCCTCTCAATCTTCTCTGCTCCAGGCTAAACAGCCCCAGGACTCTCAGCCTTTCCTCATAAGACTGATATTCTATTCCTTTAATTATCCTCATTGCCTCCATCACTCTGTCTCTAGTCTATCCCTATCCCTCTTGAACTGGGAAGCCCAGGACTGGGCACAATACTCCTAATGTGGTCTTTCTCTCTCCAATCTCTAAACCTATCTCCTGACACTGGGAAAGGATGAAGGAAGAGGAAAGTAAGGTGAGAGAAAACAGAGGTCCCCAAGAGTGGATGGTCTCACATCTTCCTACTAAGTAACAAGTGTCTTTGAGCAATGTGCTACCCTAAAAAGGCCTGCATTAGTATCTATCTCCCTCTTTTCCTTTCCCCTCAATACAGGGAGAGAATAGCAGTGAGGAGGGATGGAAATGACTGGCAGAGCTCTCTGAAAGTATTCACATTTGACCTGCAAACCCCAGAGGTCACAGGGCCAGCAGGAGGGAGCCAGCCTTGACATGATTAAGTTGCTGCCTCTGAGCTGAGCACGTTCCAGCTGCCTCCCTGCTGACTGGGAACCTCTGACACCCTCCTGCTGCTAAAACCCACCACTGACCAAAACGAGCCATCAGGGCTGCAGGCTGGGAGCAGAGTAGCCTCCTACTCACATGGCAGAAATAACATCTTTAGCAGCAGCACTGCTGGGGGGAAAGAGGCTGCAGAGATGGAGCTGACTTGCTGGTGCTGCACACAGGGGTTTGGGACCTCTTCATCCTGGATGGAGCTCCTGAGCAGCCCATTTGGGCTAACTCATGTTGCTGAAGTCACACAGCAGTGCTGGTCTGGCAGTCCTGATGGGAGATCACATCACACAACACAGCAACATCACTTCCAGCTCTGCCAGCAGCATCTCTGCACAGCCTCAGACTGCTCCAGGGCATGTCCTGCTCACCCCAGGTCTCTAGTATGGCCTCACACTCCTGCATGCAGGAACAGCATTATGATGTTCAGCATCAGCTGCAGTGTTCAGAGGATTCTCAAGCCCTGCTCAGCTTCCCAGTCCTCAAAGCCCCCCAACAACTCTGTTTCTGTCGTGATAAAGCTCCCAAATCTTGAAGCTTCCACAAACAAACATAAGCAAAAGTGTCCGGGTCTGGAAGCCAAGCACAGGACAGGCCAAAAAATTACCTTCAAACAATGTTCATATAGAATCATAGAATCAGTCAGGGTTGGAAGGGACCACAAGGACCATCCAGTTCCAACCCCCCCACCATGGGCAGGGACACCCTATCCTAGATCAGGCTGTCCAGAGCCTCATCCAGCCTGGCCTTAAATACCTCCGAAGAGGCTTCCACCACCTCCCTGGGCAACCCCTTCCAGGGGTTCTTTAGCACTCTCATGCTAAAGAACTTCCTTCTCATGTCCAGTCTGCATCTCCCCACCTCCAGCTTTGCTCCATTCCACCTAGTTCTGTCACTACCTGAGAGCCTAAAAAGTCTCTCTCCAGCTTTTTTGTAGCCTCCTTCAGATCCTGGAAGGCCACAATAAGGTCACCTGGGAGCCTTCTCCTCTCCAGACTAAACAGCCCCAACTCCTTCAGTCTGTCCTCATAGCAGAGCAGCTTCAGCCCTCTGAGCATCCTCATGGCCCTTCTCTGTACACACTCCAGCAGGTCCACATCCCTCTTGTCCCAGGGGCTCCAGAGCTGGATGCAGTACTCCAGGTGGGGTCTCAGCAGAGCAGAGTAGAGGGGCAGAATCACCTCCCTTGACCTGCTGGCCACACTTCTCCTGATGCAGCCCAGGCTCTGATTGGCTTTACAATAGATCTCCCTGAGAGAAGCCCCTAAATCCAGTGACCTACTCTGTAGCTCTAGGTTTCAATACCCTTGGGTGCAAGTCACCTACAGTGGAGCTCTACTTTGAGTCCCTCACTGCTGTGCAAGCCCACACCAAGAGGTCAGCCCAGGATGGCAGCCAAGGTGCAGGGAGGAGCCCTCCCCAGCACTGCAGCAACAGGACAGACACTACCTCATCCCAGACGTGATGCTCTGAGTTTAAATCCTTTTGGGGACAGAGAGAGAGAGATGTAAGATGCTGTGGAGACAAGCTGAAGACCTTGGACTTAACACTTCAGACTATCCCAGCACAAAGCAGCACAGGAAGACTTTCCAGAAGGAACCAGGCAGAGCCTCCTAGCACAGAAGTACCATCTCTGTGCAGCTACAAGCATTAGCTCAAACTGAGCACAACTTTCATTCCTGAGGCTGATTCTTGCCTTGCAAAGCCTTAGACAAGAGAAACAAGAAATCCAAGGCCACAGGTAGGTTGTTGCATCCACTCAGATACAAAGCCAGCAGTGGTATTCACTCCAAGCAGGAGACCCACAGCAAAACATCTTGTCCCTGACAACATTTCCTATGTACCTAACTACCTTCCCTCATCATGGTGTTGAGCAATAACAGTCAATAACTTCCTGGCATCTTGGAGAATATCCATCTGCAGTTGGCTTCCGAGTGACTTACAGAATTTCTGCCTCACAGGACCCCTTCCATTTCTTGTGCCAGCTCTGCCTTCAATTTCACACTTAATTAAGTCCTGGGATCAAGCCTCAGGATGGATTGCTCACTAGACCAGCAACCAGAATTGATGTCCTACCTAAATGGTGGGGCCTGGGGGAAAGAAAAAAAAAAAAAAAAAAAAAGGGCAGGAGTGATAACAAGAGAGAGGGAGGGAGAAGAGGGAAAGCTGCTTTTATTTCGGGGTTAAAAGCTTAATCTTCTCCTAAAACAGTATCACATGAGAGGGGAAAGAGTCTCTTATCCATGTGATACTGCTGACCCAGGTTTGGTTTAGAAGCTGTAATATCATTCCAAGGGAAATTTATGTCAGCAAGGAACTTTTCTTCAGAGGCAATTAAAAGGAAACAAGACTCAGAAGGAAGACAGCACGGGATGGAAAGGGGGGGGCTGAGCAGCGCTCGTTTGGAAGGAGACCTGCTGAGCCTCTGCTGAGGAGCCATGCATAACCAGACAGCAGTAATGGGAGAGCCTTCAAGGGCTCAGTGTGATGAAGTGCTCAAAAGCTTGGGTGTTTCCTCTGAACTTTTGCCAAACTCCTTGATTTAGGCCTAGCAGGACTGCAAACCTCACGAGCTAAACCCTTCTCAGGAGATTTCTGGAAGTTCCTGTTCTTCTTGGAAATATCACAGGAGGGCTTAGCTTTATTGCTGCAGTTTGGCATTTCCATTTCCAGCATGGTCAAACTCAGGAAGGTAATGAAAGAGCAAAGCTAACCATGCTTTCTGAGCATTGTAAAAGGCTGGGTTCAGGTTCACACTAAAAACATTTCAGGCTAGTCTTATTCTGGGCTCGTACAAGCAGATCTTCAGAGCAACAAAAAGATTAAGTCCTGCCTTAAGAGCAGTTCAGCAAAACTGGAGGATGAGGACAGACCTCATTGCTGTCTACAGCTACCCAAAAGGACATTGTGGAGAGGTTGGTGCTGGGCTCTGCTCACAGGTAAACAGTGATAGAACAAGAGGGAATGGCCTCAAGCTGCAACTGGGTAGGTTTAGACTGGACATTAGGAAAGCTTTTTTTCCCAGCAAGAGTGGGCAGGCATTAAAATGTGCTGCCCAGGGAGGTGTTGGAGTCACCAACCCTGGGTGTGTTTAGAAGACATTTGGAGGTGGTGCTTGGGGCTATGGTTTAGGGTGAGCCTTGTAGAGTAGGGATGTGGTTGGACTTGGTGATCCTGATAGGCTTTTCCAACACAAATGGTTCTGTGATTGTGTGAACTATTAAGGCACCTTCCAAACTATCTCAAAGACCCTGGCAGCTTGCTGATGGATAAGGAAACAAGAGACAACTGTATGGGTTTCCTTTGCTGACTGTGTGTGCAAAGTTGTATGTGTGCCCTGTGCATCTGGGACAACTGAACATCAAGCCACCATTTATTATGGCCTCAAGTTGCACCAGAAGAGGTTTAGGTTGGATGTTAGGAGAAAGGATTCACAAAACTGGGACAGGCTGCTCAGAGGGAGCTTGAATACCTGCCCCTGGAGGTGTTTCTAAGGTGCAGAGATGTGGTGCTGAGGGACACAATTTAGCAGCAGATTTGACCAAGTTAGAGAATGGTTGGACTGGGTGATCTTAAAGGTTTTTTTGCATCCAAAATGATTCTATGATTTATATTCAAATTAGCTGAACAAAGTTCTACAATAGCTGACTGAAGGAGTTCCTCCACTAATGATTTCAAACCATTTCTCTGCATTTGATTTACTCAGCTCCCTCCCAACAAGCAGATAACAGGGATGGGATAACACATGCTAGGTGCTACAAGCACCAACCACCACCCATCACCTGCTCCTTCCCTTGGGACTTTCCTTCAGCTGCTCAAATGCCTCACAAGTGAATGGAGAATCCTTTGGTTGGTTTGACACATGGCCACAGCACATTCCTGGCCTCAAAATGAGACTCACTCTGCTACTAGCCACCTGTCCAGAAAAGTGACAAAGCCTTATTCATTAGAAGGTGGATTTCAGCTGAGCACCTGCCCTAGAGCTACAAAAGGGCTTCTGTTTGGTATTTCTGAATTAACAGGAAGACAAAGAGAGAGCAGAGCAGAAAGAAGTTTTGCTAGCAGGTCTCTGCAGTGGTGTCTTTTCTCTCTGGTCCTACATTATCTGTCTATCCTTAGCAAGACAGAGAGCTGGCACCTCAGCATACTTCTCCAAACCCCAAAATTCACAGCATATGGGAAGGCTGGGAAAAGCTAGAGAGACTTGCTCAATGACTTGAGAAATGAAAGGCTTCTTTTTCTTGGTTTGGAAGCAAGTCCAGTGAAAAAGGACATTAACACCTAAGGCACATTGGTCAGAGTCCACTGGCTCCATGCAAAATCTGTTGATTCCCAGGAATTAAGATCCCACTAAACCAAGATTTCACTAAACCAAGGTGACAGATGCAGCAGACTGAGGTGGTTGGAATGGCACAAGTGGTCAGAGTGACCCAAGGACAGACTCCATTCTCCTTTCTTTGTCCAGTTGTCTCCAAGCCCTATGGACAGGCATGATCAGAGATGTGCAGGCCACATACAGATGATTATGATGAAAGGCAAAAAGAGCTGTTTGTTTCCACATGTACTGAGACCAGCTGCCCTAAATAAGCCCAGACTTCAGACCACGTTTTGTCATCTGCCCCAGCCCAGGCTCCTGCAGGAGCTGTGTGCACTGGAGCTGATTTATCATGCCAAATCAGCTCCATTACATGATATATCATGTAATGGAGCTGATTTAGCATGTAGATGCTTTGGACAGCATCTAGATATTTGTCTGTCCTACAAAGAGGGAAGCCTAGAAATACACCAAACAGAAACTGGAGACAAATGTGTCCCCAAACTGGCAAAGAGTAATTATTTACTTCCTGCAGCTCCCATATGAAGGCAACTGGTAGGAGTCCCCAGCACAAATTACACTTAGGGGATGACTCTAACACTGAGCAAACCCCACCACAGCTATGATCCAGGAGAAATGCTCTGATCCCAGCAACCACACAACAGCTGAAGAACACAACAGAAGCTGCTGCTGCCCTGGTTTGAGTTAGAAGGGTCCCTGTGCTAACACCACAGCATTTGGACTGGAAACTGTGGCCCTGCCAGGTGACAGCTCAGCACACAGACACTGCAATTCTTTGCAAGAAGCCCAGGCATGGCCTCACATCACCACTCTTGGTCTCACATTACCATTGCCAGGTCTCACATCACCACTTTTGGTCTCATATCCCCATTCTGCCAGGGGCACACAGGCATCGATCAGTGCCCCCCAAGCCAGATCCCCTGAAGCTACAGTAGGAACTGGATGCTGCATGAGATTTCCCTACACTATCCTGCACTCCAGCTGCCCTCACACACACACACAGGCAGCTGTGTGCTTATTATTTTGCTTGCTTGCCTATTTCTAGAGGAAGAAGGGGGGCGGGGGCGGGGGGAGGCTTCCCTGCATGCCATTGCCTTTATCCTGACATTTGGCTTTTGTGAAAGCAATTCTGGGTTGAGCCTCGAACAATGATCCTCACAGTTGTGCTTGCTCTTTTGTCTCCTTGGACACGCTGGCAAATTTGCTTCGAGCTAAGGCATGAATTTAGTGGGGTGTGAGGGGAGCAGTTAGTGCAGGGAGACAGCTGGAGATGGAAGGCACGTGGTGTGACATGGTTTTTAATTGCTTCTGCTGTCAGACAACAACCTGAGTGCAGGAGCTCATAATATTTCCTGCACAAAATCGGAATCGTTGCCTGCATGGGGTCCACCCACTGGCAAAGCAAAGACCTTCCCAAATCCTCTAGCAGACTGAAGGTAAGCATCCATCCATCGAGGCACAGCAAGTTTCAGGTAAACACAAGGAGGAATTGTTTTCCCTGTGAGTGTGACAGAGCACTGGAACAGGCTGCCCAGGGGGGCTGTGAAGTATCCCTCTCTGGAGATATCCAAGACCTGCCTGGATGTGTTCCTGTGTGATCTGGCATAGGTGATCCTGCTCTGGCAGGGGGGTTGGACTGGATGAGCTTTGGAGGTCCCTTCCAGCCCCTGACACTCTGTGGTCAGNCTGCCCCACCTGCTTGCCTGGAAAGCTTTTGCTCAGCCTCTCTGTTCTTCGTTCCCATCAACCATTCACACCTCATAACAACCTGCCTTCAGAAAAGAAACATTTCTAAGATCTCCAGCAAGCTTTTGTGGTTCTCAGAGTGTAACACTGCACTGCCCTGCCCTAGTGCTTCCAACCAGAAGAGCATCTACATTTCAGTGTAAATTATGGCAAGGCCAACTGCCTCCATCCTCAGGTGTAAATCTCTCTCCCTTTGGTATGAACCTACATTTAAGAAGCTGCAAAGTAGATTTCCCCCATTTTCTGGGAAAAAAATGGCCTTGAATATAGTAGTAACAAGGTTGCCCCAGCTCATTTCAATCTCAGACTGTGCAGGAGGTTGTTGTGAAGCCGAGAGCAGAATTAAAGCCATGACAGAATCACAGATTGTCAGGGGCTGGAAGGGACCTTGAAAGATCAGCCAGTTCAACCCCCTGGCCAGAGCAGGATCACCCTTTGTTTGGTTTCTTTTTAAGCACAATCCAATTTTTTCTTTGTTTGTTTTCTTATTCCACTTCTCCCCCATCTTTCTCTTTCCCTCTCCATCTCCTTCCTTTCCTCTCCATCTTCCTCCTTCCCACATCTCCCTCCTTTCTTCTCCATCTCCTTTCTTTTCCCCCATCTTTCTCTCTTCATCTCCATCCTTCTTTTCTCCATCTCCCTCCTTTCAGCACCAGCTCCCTTTTTCCACCATATCTGCCCCTTTCCCATCCCATCCCACCCCACACCTCATTTTTTTTTCCCCTCCCTCTTTTATCCTCCAAACCCAGAGCACCTGGATTCAATTGGAGTCTCCCCAAACCCAGAGCACTTGTGTTCAATTGGAGTCTCCCCAGACCCAGAGCACCTGGATTCAATT
>WBNM01026585.1:0-12280 GCA_013399055.1 Ramphastos sulfuratus
TTGTGCCTACCCAGGTGCATGCCTGTGTTTGGCTTTTTAGACCTGACAGCTCAGTGTCCTTGCTAAACCATCCTTAATGTGTAAAGTCAGGTTTGGTCTCCAGAAGCCTTCTCCAGATGGCACCAAAGGGCAAACAGCCTGTGCTACCTCAGCAGGAAATAAATACCCTGCAGGCATGAGGGCTCCTCCTCTGGAATCAGCTTTGTCTGAGTATGTGCTATGAGAATCATCAGCACTGTGAATCCCCCATGCTTCACCTTGGGGTGGGGTGGTGAGACACACACACATGTTGCCTGTGATGGGCAGCAATGCAGAAGCCACTCCTGGCACGTTTGGTAAGCTTCCTGATGATGAAGTGGCAGCAGTGCTTGCCCCTGGTGCCAGTCAGATTCAAGCAGTGCCTTGAGTTCTTACTGAATTAACTTCTGCCTTGAACTCTGAACAGAAGGAAATGCAGCCAGGAGCATTTGAGGAAGCAAAAGAACTGCCAGGAGCCAAAGGTTCAGCTCCCAGGTGGATTATACCTGCTTTGAATCAGTATTATCACTTTGGCCCTTGCATCCTTGCAATGAAGCAATTCAGAGTCACAGGCTCTGATAAGGAATGACCTGGACCTGTAGAGACCAGGAAGGCTGAGATGAGATTGTTTATGTTAGGAGATGCTGGGAAGGAATTTCTGCTATCAGTCATGGATTAATTTAACTCTGCTATCACTCATGGACTACTTTAACTCTGCAGAAGCCCAGCAGTTTGCACAGGTGCAATACTAACACAATGGGAAGGATCAGTCCCTCACTGCCCTGGATTCTTGCTGATTTAAAGATCTTCCTTGCCCTGGCTTCTGCCTGAACAAGATAAAGATGGCACATTTCATTAATTTTTACATCACATTTATTTGCAGTGCTGATGGAGAGGGTTTTGTGTGTCAAACAGCCTACCCCACGTGCAGGTGTTCTGAAAGCCTTTTGTGAAACTTGATTTAAGAGCAGCCAGGAGGTTCTGACTTCAGAAAGGATTATTTTGCTTTTGTTTTTGGTTGGTTTTTTTGGGCCCAGCCAGACATAGAGATTGCAGTACAATGAACTGCCAAGAGTGTGGTGGTGAATGGTGCCACATCCAGCTGGCAGCTGGCACCAGTGCTGGCCCCCAGGGTGCAGTCCTGTTCAGTATCTTTATTGATAATCTGGACCAGGGGATTGAGTCCAGCATCAGTGAGTTTGCAGATGACACCAAGTTAGGAGCAGGTGTGGATCTGTTGGAGGGTAGGAGGGCCCTGCAGAGGGACCTGGAGTGGTACCTTGGAGTTTACAGCTCTGGCTGCAGCCTTGGGGTGGCACCTTGGCAGCTCCTGGCTTGGACAGATTCACTCTGATATGGGTCAAGAACTGGCTGGAGGGCTGGGCTCAGAGAGTGATGCTGAATGGTGCCACATCCAGCTGGCAGCTGGCACCAGTGGTGTGCCCCAGGGATCAGTGCTGGGCACAGTCCTGTTCAATATTTTTATTGATGATCTGGACCAGGGGATTGAGTCCAACCTCAGTGAGTTTGCAGATGACACCAAGTTAGGAGCAGGTGTGGATCTCCTGGAGGGTAGGAGGGCTCTGCAGAGGGACCTGGACAGGCTGGATGGGTGGGCAGAGGCCAATGGGATGAGATTTAATGAGGCTAAGTGCAGGGTTCTACACTTTGGCCACAACAACCCCAAGCAGTGCTACAGGCTGGGGACAGAGTGGCTGGAGAGCAGCCAGGCAGAGAGGGACCTGGGGGTGCTGGTAGAGAGTAGCTGAAGATGAGGCAGCAGTGTGCCCAGGTGGGCAGGAGAGCCAATGGCATCCTGGCCTGGATCAGGAGCAGTGTGGCCAGCAGGAGCAGGGAGGTTATTCTGCCCCTGTGCTCAGCACTGCTCAGGCCACACCTTGAGTGCTGTGTCCAGTTCTGGGCCCCTCAATTCAAGAGAGATGTTGAGGTGCTGGAAGGTGTCCAGAGAAGGGCAGCAAGGCTGGGGAGGGGCCTGGAGCACAGCCCTGTGAGGAGAGGCTGAGGGAGCTGGGGGTGTGCAGCCTGCAGAAGAGGAGGCTCAGGGCAGACCTCATTGCCCCTTCCAGCCCCTGACATTCTATGATTCTGTGACCTTTAAAGATAGTTCAGTGTCCCTGAGTGACCCCTGTGCATCAGGAGAAGGAGGTGGCTCACCTTCAGCTGTGATTTTGAAGTGTGCAATGTAACTTTAGGTGATTTCAATCCAGATTTAGCAGAGGCTTGAAGTCAATTTCAGTAGTTACAGCATCACAGTATCACAGTATAGCAAGGTTGGAAGAGACCTCAAAGATCATCAAGTCCAACCCATTACCACAGACCTCAAGACTAGACCATGGCACCAAGTGCCACGTCCAAACCTGCCTTGAACACCTCCAGGGACGGTGACTCCACCACCTCCCTGGGCAGCCCATTCCAGTGGGGAATGACTCTCTCAGTGAAGAACTTTCTCCTCACCTCCAGCCTAAACTTCCCCTGGCACAGCTTGAGACTGTGTCCTCTTGTTCTGGTGCTGGTTGCCTGAGAGAAGAAAGCAACCTCCTGCTGGCCACAACCACCCTTCAGGTAGTTGTAGACAGCAAGAAGGTCTCCCCTGAGCCTCCTCTTCACCAGGCTAAACAATCCCAGCTCCCTCAGCCTCTCCTCATAGGGCTTGTGCTCGAGGCCTCTCACCAGCCTCGTTGCCCTTCTCTGGACACGCTCAAGCACCTCAATGTCCTTCTTAAATTGAGGGGCCCAGAACTGGACACAGTACTCAAGGTGTGGCCTAACCAGTGCAGAGTACAGGGGGAGAATGAGCTCCCTGCTCCTGCTGGCCACACTATTCCTGATGCATCAGTTGCACCAGGAACTCGTTGCACCAGTCCAAGGTACCTGAGGAGTTTTCCTATCTCACTCTCTCTGCTTCTTGTGTGTCTTTGTGTGAGGCTCAAAGTCTTAAACTCTAAAGCCCAAATGTTTGTTTGTTGTAGGCAAATGCCTGTGTTGCACACATACTCATTGCCTCCAGTCTGCAGCTGCAGCCCTGTGCAAATTGCTGTTTCTGGAAGTCTCCCATTCGTGCTCATAGTAGTGGATTACACATTTCCTTCCTGCAAGGCTAATTAATGTCATCCAAATTCTCAACAGTTTCTCTATAGGTAATCTCCAGGCAGCTGCAACATCTTTAACCAAAAAAAAAAAAAAAAAAAAAAGAAAAAAGCCAACCAGGCTCTTGAGTAAATGTCCTAAATTTTCATTTACATTTCTCCAAGCTAACTACAGAAAGGCAGGTGGCTGACACTCAGATGCTCTTCTCTCAGATGGGTCCCTGCTGAAGTCAAGAGGATTCTGCTTGCCTTGCAAAAACGTGCCAATAAGAGCATGCAATGAGGCAATCAAGTCAGGCAACTCGGTGGTTTGTTTTGGTGGTGCTCCTCTCTGGTGGCTGTTCTCTCCCTCTCTGTTGGAGGGAGAGGGATGTGGGCAGGGCAGGGTGGCTGAGGGGTGTGGGCAGCGGCTGAAGGGTGCGGGCAGTGGCTGAGGGGGGCCGGCTGGGCAGGGCTGCTGAGGGGGGTAGGCAGCGGCGGAGGGGTGCGGGCAGGGCAAGGTGGCTGAAGGATGTGGGCAGGGCGGCTGAGGGGTGTGGGCAGCAGCTGAAGGGTGCGGGCAGTGGCTGAGGGGGGCCGGCTGGGCAGGGCTGCTGAGGGGTGTAGGCAGCGGCTGAGGGGTGCGGGCAGGGCAAGGTGGCTGAAGGATGTGGGCAGGGTGGCTGAGGGGTGCGGGGGGCGGCTGAGGGGTGCAAGCAGGGCAGGGTGGCTGAAGGATGTGGGCAGGGTGGCTGAGGGGTGCGGGCGGCGGCTGAGGGGTGCAAGCAGGGCAGGGTGGCTGAAGGATGTGGGCAGGGCTGCTGAGGGGTGCGGGCAGGGCAGGGTGGCTGAAGGATGTGGGCAGGGTGGCTGAGGGGTGCGGGCGGCGGCTGAGGGGTGCAAGCAGGGCAGGGTGGCTGAAGGATGTGGGCAGGGCTGCTGAGGGGTGCGGGCAGGGCAGGGTGGCTGAAGGATGTGGGCAGGGTGGCTGAGGGGTGCGGGCGGCGGCTGAGGGGTGCAAGCAGGGCAGGGTGGCTGAAGGATGTGGGCAGGGCTGCTGAGGGGTGCGGGCAGGGCAGGGTGGCTGAAGGATGTGGGCAGGGTGGCTGAGGGGTGCGGGCGGCGGCTGAGGGGTGCAAGCAGGGCAGGGTGGCTGAAGGATGTGGGCAGGGCTGCTGAGGGGTGCGGGCAGGGCAGGGTGGCTGAAGGATGTGGGCAGGGTGGCTGAGGGGTGCGGGCGGCGGCTGAGGGGTGCAAGCAGGGCAGGGTGGCTGAAGGATGTGGGCAGGGCTGCTGAGGGGTGCGGGCAGGGCAGGGTGGCTGAAGGATGTGGGCAGGGTGGCTGAGGGGTGCGGGCGGCGGCTGAGGGGTGCAAGCAGGGCAGGGTGGCTGAAGGATGTGGGCAGGGCTGCTGAGGGGTGCGGGCAGGGCAGGGTGGCTGAAGGATGTGGGCAGGGCGGCTGACGGGTGCGGGCTGGGCAGAGCGGCTGAGGGGTGCGGGCAAGGCAGCTTCATCGGCACCTGTAGCATCCAGGCTTAGTGCTTAGAGCTCCAGGGCTGAGAGAGACTATGTCAGTAGGCACTAATCAGAGGCTTTGGCCACACATCAGTCCTCTTTCCCCTGACTTTAACCTTGCCTTTTGGCAGAGGTTTCCCACAGCCCCTTTCTTTTGGCTTGCTCCAGTGGAACTGCTGCAGCATTACAGGTAAAAGAAAAAAAGGCTGCCAGAAATTTGTGTGTACTTTAAAGTTTAGATTCAACTTTAAAGTTGTTCTTAAGTGAGCATTTTTATCAACCCTGCTTGTGTGTTTTCTGTCATCAGACTCCTTTGTTTCTCTCTTTATTTCATGCTCTTCTTTTAACAGCAGTGAACTGCCTGCTCTTTGGCTTAGCAGACCTCACTAATTTTTCCTCTCTCTCCCTCTAGCAACACTGTCATGGAACAAGTAAGAAAGAAGAGAGAGCAGCCGAGCTGGCAAGTGCCCTGCATTCTAATAGCTGCTGTGCTGGAAAATCCAGGAGTGAAACTGAATGATATGCCCAGTAGCTATTCCTTTCTCTGGCTGTCCTGGCAGGAATGAGTTGCTGTGAATCCAAGGAGCAGGCAAACTTCAGCTTAGCATTTAACAGCTGAGTGCCCAATCTCAGTTCTCATCTCTCTTGGCTAGGCAGAGAAAGGCAATTTGAAGAGTGATCCAATATGTCCTAGGAGAGAGGGGAATTTTTTTTTCTGTACAACTTGTCTTTGTAGAAAAACAGTTAAATGGATTGATTTTCTTAATCTAAAAGTTTCATTTCTTACCAGGCTAGGATTTAGCAGGGTGAAGGTTTGCTCTACTCAGAAGCCAGCATCTCAGACGGCTGCAGTAACTCTGTTATTGGGACAGGATGAGAGGGTTGGGGTTGTTCAGTTTGGAGAAGGCTCCAAGGAGACCTTGTTGTGGCCTTCCAATATCTGAAGTGAGCTACAAGAAGGTTGGGGAGGGACTTTTTAGGGTGTTGGGTAGTGACAGGACTGGGGGTAATGGATCCAAGCTAGAGGAGGGGAGATTCAGATCTCATGATGAAGAAGTTCTTCACCATGAGGGTGGTGAGACACTGGCACAGGTTGCCCAGGGAGGTAGTGGAAGCCTCACCCCTGGAGGGTGTTAAGGCCAGGCTGGATGTGGCTCTGAGCAACCTGCTCTAGTGTGAGATGTCCCTGCCCACAGCAGAGGGTTTGGAACTGGATGATCCTCGAGATCCCTTCCAGCCCTGACTGTTCTGTGATTGTGTGAAATGTTCAGTTCCTTTAGCCCTCAAATGAAGCCTTGATCAGATAGATGTAGCCTAGCTGAAACCATGAGAAATAAGTGAGACTCCCTGAATTGCCTCATTAGCAGGAGAATCAAAGGCTGACAGAGCAAAGGAATGTTTATGCTCTTCAGCTGAGGTCTCTCTTGAACTCATACCAACCACCTTCATCAGTGCAGTCAAAACAGGAGTTTGTATAAACCCCACAGCATCACAAAAATTCACTCATCTGAATGTTCTTGCCCTCAGCTCATCTAAATGGAGGTGCTAGAATTCACTTATTAGCACCAATTCTGGGTGTTGATACATCTCAACAATGTCTCCACTTTCAAGTTCAGGCTGTTAGAGATGAAAAATCCACTGGGTAAGACATTATTTACTTCCAGAAGTTTTCTTCCTGTACAATTAAAACCACAACCAAAAACATTTTAAGGCATTACTGATATTTTAAAGTGTTCTTTAATACTGTGCAAGGCTTGGATTTCCTGCCTGAGTTACCTACAAGACAGGAGATAGGTGGTTGGAGGCTGAGAAAATGTTAAACAGTATATAAGAGATGAAAATACTAAATCTGAAAGGCTGCTTTACAGGGCTCTGGAGATAATTTCATCCTGGCATACAAAGAACTTGGCTGTGAAGACACAGAAATGAGTAGCTTGGAAAAGAGGAGGCTGAGGGGAGATCTCATGGCTCTCTACAGCTACCTGAAAGGAGGCTGGGGAGAGGTTGGTGCTCTCCTCACAGGTAATTAGTGATAGAATAAGAGGGAATGACCCCAAGCTGCAGCAGGGCAGGTTTAGACTGGACAGTAGGAAAAGATTTTTTCCCTCAGCAAGAGTGGGCAGGCACTGGAATGAGCTGCCCAAGGAGGTGGTGCAGTCCCCAACCCTGGGTGTGTTTAAAAGTTGTTTGGATGTGGTGCTTGGGGCTATGGCTTAGAGGTGAACCTTTTAGAGTAGGGTTCTAGGTTGGGCTTGGTGCTCTTGAGGGGCTTTGCCAACTGGGATGTTTCTGTGATTCTGTAGTTCAGTCCTATCAAGAGACTTCTAGATGATGGAGGAGGGCTGGGAGATGGAAAGTCAGGGATGGAGTTAAAATACAGAACTGATGGGCAGCATGCTGGTTTAACCTTCACCTCTCTGGGAGCTGACTGCTTTCTCTCACTGCTTTCCTGGTGGAGATTTGGGGCCAGGCCACCTCAGAGGTGAAGGGATAAATGCCAAGTTATAGTTTTCTTTCTGCAGTTCACATTTTGGATCTTAACAGTTGGTGTCAGCTCAACTACTTCTCCCAGCTAGAAGATGCTAGCGAGTGGTGGTGGTGTTGCAGTCATGGAGGTCCTAGCAAAGGTTTCTGTGAACAGGTGAGGAGAAAAAGAAGACAGAAAGAACATTTGGGCATGTAAGCCCTTTCAAAGCCCCAAATTTCAAGTTAAACTATTATGGATGAAGTTGCTTTGGCAATCATTTACTTGCACCAGGAGTACTGTGGGCGTGCCTGGCACAGCAGGGGCATTAGCAATGGAAGAGGGGAAGGCTGGAGGCCAGTGGGGTAAAAAAGGAGACAAAGCTCAGCAGGAGATCTGTACCTGCAGAGGTGCAGGTGTGCAACAAGTAGCTGCACAGAACTCTCAGTTCCCTGATATGCTGCAGATTTAGATTCAAAGAAGCAATGTTGGAAGGGAGCTGAAAGCTCAGCCAGTTCCAGTCCCCTGCCATAGGCAGGGACACCTCCCACTAGAACAGGTCACTCAAGACCTCATCCAACCTGGCCTTGAACACCTCCAGGGAGGGAGCAACCACAACCTCCCTGGGCAACCTGTGCCAGTGTCTCACCACCCTCACTCCAAAGAACTTCTTCCTAACATCCAGTTTCAATCTCCCCTCTGCCAGTTTAAACCCATTCTTCTTCATCCTGTCATTACAAGCCCTTGTCAATAGTCCCTCCACAGCCTTCCTGTAGACCCCCTTCAGATACTGGAAGGCTACTCTAAGGTCTCCTGGAAGCCTTCTCTTCTCCAGGCTGCAGAGCCCCAACTCTCTCAGCCTGTCCTCACAGCAGAGCTGCTGCAACCCTCTGAGCATCTTGGTGGCCTCCCCTGGACCAGCTCCAACACTTCCATGTCCTTCTCGTGTTGGGGGCTCCACAATCTGTCTGTGTGTTGGACCTCTCTTTGTGAGAGTTTAGACACCTACCCAAAAGGTGTGGATTTGGACACACTAGAGCCTGTGAGCTACATGCACTGGAATGTCTAGGAAGGAGGGAGGGAGGGATGGATTTCAAAAGCCAAGGTAAATGCAGAGGTAGTCAAGGTAGCTGTTAAGCCTCTGAAAGGAAACACATGTTCATGTTCAGCATTTTGCCTTTCTGAGGGTGCTGAATGCATGCTTTGTTTTGCATTGCAGCTCAGACCATGGCATATGCTTCACTGGGTACAGGAAGCTGAGCCTGCAAAATTCATTTCCTCACCCTGGCAGGATATTTGCAGCAAAGGTAAGAAAAGGGTGAAGGGATAAATAGAACCACAGAATCATAGAATGGTAAGGTTGGAAGGGACCTCAAAGATCATCCAGTTCCAACCCCCTGCCATAGGCAGGGACACCTCCCACTAGCACAGGTCACTCAAGGCCTCATCCAGCCTGGCCTTGAACACCTCCAGGGAGGGAGCAGCCACAACCTCCCTGGGCANCAGTTTCATGTCCTTCCTATGCTGGGGGCTCCAGAACTGTACACAGTACTCCAGATGGGATCTGATGAGAGCAGAGGGGCAGAATCCCCTCCCTTGCCTGCTGCCCACACTGCTCTGGCTGCAGCCCAGGGCTGGGTTGGCTGTCTTAGTTGGCATCCAAACCACTTTCAAACACACCCAGGGTTGGTGACTCCAGCACCTCCCTGGGCAGCTCATTCCAGTCCCTGACCACTCTTGCTGGGAAGAATCTTTTCCTAATGTCCAGTCTAAAGCTAACTTGGTGCAGCTTGTGGTCACTCACCCTATTGTTCTATCACTAATTACCATGAGGAGAGCCCAGCACCAACCTCTCCCCAACCTCCTTTCAGGTAACTGTAGACAGCCATGAGGTTTCCTTGTAAGCAGAGGCTGTGTGAGGTTTTCCTGTGCCCATCCATGTTCATAGTTCATTTTACTCCACACACACACACACACACACAGAGCTACACACAGGCCCTATTCTCTCCCTGGGGATCTTGCATATGGTATTTCCACTACAGCAGGGAGTAAAAAGAAATGCTGGGTTGCAAATGTGGATTGTAATGCTAGGCAAAAAGCTGTGCTGCTAATGATGGCAGTAAACGCCGTGGCTCTGTGAGAGCAGAAGTGGTTTTACAAATGATAAAGGATAAAGCAGTTAGGCAAGAGGGGAGAAAAGGTAGTTAAAAGGCAACTGTATTGAAAGAAAAATGAAGTGTGACCATGATGTGCATTAAGGTGGTTTTAATTCTTTTAGGAGGTGCAGGAAAAGGAAGCACCAAAGTTCAAAACTGAGGCAAACATCAAAACACGCCTGAAAAATGCCACCCGTGGTTACACGCAGCAGAGCCACAATCATAGAATCATAGAATGGTAAGGTTGGAAGGGACCTCAAGGATCATCCAGTTCCAACCCCCTGCCATAGGCAGGGACACCTCCCACTAGCACAGGTCACTCAAGGCCTCCTCCAACCTGGCCTTGAACACCTCCAGGGAGGGAGCAGCCACAACCTCCCTGGGCAACCTGTGCCAGTGTCTCACCACCCTCACTGCAAACAACTTCCTCCTAACATCCACTTTCAATCTCCCCTCTGCCAGTTCAAACCCATTGCCCCTTGTCCTGTCATTGCAAGACCTTGTCAATAGTCCCTCCCCAGCCTTCCTGTAGCCCCCTTCAGATACTGGAAGGCTACTCTAAGGTCTCCTGGAAGCCTTCTCTTCTCCAGGCTGCAGAGCCCCAACTCTCTCAGTCTGTCCTTATAGCAGAGCTGCTCCAACTTTCTGATCATCTTGGTGGCCTCCTCTGGACTGGCTCCAACACTTCCATGTCCTTCCTGTGCTGGGGGCTCCAGAACTGCACACAGGACTCCAGATGGGGTCTGAGGAGAGCAGAGTAAAGGGGCAGAATGGTAATGCTTCTTTTGATTCCTTGTGTTGTTCTGATGTGACTCTGAAGCCACTTGCCTGGATTTTTTTTTTTTTGCCTCCAAAATATCATTTTTTTGGCCCAAAATAGAGAAGAGGAGGACTGAAATAGCATTGTCATCATAGTTAATGACTTAGTTGCTAGGTTGCCGTGGGTGCAAGATGCACTCCCCAAAGGGGTGGCAAGGTCTGGTGTGTTCATGTATTAGCACCATATGGAATTGGGGGCAAATTTCAGGATGAATAGCCATTTTATTTTAAAACAAGTGTACTTTCATGCTAGCTGAAAGGGTTTTTTGTTTTGTTGGGTCTTTACTTTCTTTGCAGAAGCAAATGAAGAGTTTTAGCTGTAAGCAAAATGAGTAACGAAAGCAGAAGGTCTGTGGCTCTTCTTTAAATCCAAGCATTGCCACATTCTGTTTCAAAATGCCATTCTTCAAAAGACTTGAAAGTGGCTGCACTTGAAGAAGAGTCCAAGGCTTTAATATTGTCAGGGGAGGGGAAAAAATTAGTCTTGCATAAACCAAAATATTTGTCTTGACCAAAAATCCAGGGTCTCTGTGCCATGATGTGTGTGCATGAAGGAAATCAAGATGATAAAGAGGAACAGCTTGGAACAGGTAGCAAGAGGAGAATCATAGAATGGTAAGGTTGGAAGGGACCTCAAGGATTATCTAGTTCCAACCCCCTGCCATAGGCAGGGACACCTCCCACTAGTACAGNCCTTCAGATACTGGATCCCTGGAGTGCCTTCCAAGCTGCCATTCTGGGGTTCCCCAGGCTAGCCAGGTCCTCTCCATAGCTGCCCTGCAGCTGGGCCAGCCTCTTCCCATGCTCCTGAAAGGCAGAGCAGGCAGCCTGACACAACAGCCCTGGGAGCATGCAGGAGGTCATGCCTAGGTCCTCTCTAGGCCACACCGTATGTGCACCCCAATGAAAGGTGAGCAT
This sequence comes from Ramphastos sulfuratus, assembly GCA_013399055.1. Taxonomy (NCBI): domain Eukaryota; kingdom Metazoa; phylum Chordata; class Aves; order Piciformes; family Ramphastidae; genus Ramphastos; species Ramphastos sulfuratus. Next base: position 10,978 of record WBNM01026585.1, read on the forward strand.
CCTGCACTCAGTGAGCTGCTCTGTGGTTTGACACAGTGTGCACAGGGACCCAACTAGCCCTAGGAAGCTGTGGTATTGAGGTCTGGAGCCCTAGATAATATAGGAAGGACAGGAGGGCCACAAAAATGATCAGGGGGTTGGAGCACCTCTGTTATGTGTATAGGCTGAGGGAGCTGGGGGTGTGTAGCCTGGGGAAGAGAAGGCTCTGGGGAGACCTAATGCCAGCCTGCCAGTACCTGAAGGGGGCTATAAGAAGGATGGAGAGAGACTGGTGACAAAGGGCTGTAGGAATAGGATGAGGGGCAATGCCTTCAAACTAGAGAAGAGTGGATTTAGACTGGATTTTAAGAACAAGTTCTGCACCATGGGGGTAGTGGAACACTGCAACAGGTTGCCCGGGGAGGTAGTTGAAGCCTCATCCCTGGAGATGCTCAAGGCAAGGCTGGACAGGGCTCTGGGCAACCTGCTCTAGTGGAGGATGTCCCTGCTGAGTGCAAGGGGGTTGGACTGGATGACCTTTGGAAGTTCCTTCCAATCCAGACCATTCTATGATTAGCTGGATGATACCAAGATAATGAAGAGGAACAGCTTGGAGAAGACAGCAAGAGGAGAGGCTTGTGATGGTTGTGCTGATGCCTTTTGTGTGTCAATTCCTTTTGACGTTTACTACAAACCAAACCTAGCAATTAACTGCTCCTGATTTGCTCTTTTTCTCTGCTATCTCCCAGGGGGTGTCAATATATCCCTCTGAAACACTGCAACACAGAAAATGGTTTTGGTTTGGTGGGTTTTTTTTTCCCCTACCTTTTCAGCTTGCCTTTTGTTTCTGTATGATTGGCATTGGTAAGCAATGCAAAGCATTTCCATAACAACAGTCCAGTGCAGCTCCTCCTGAAGTCTAATCATAAGGGCACATCTCTTTCTGTTTCCAGAGCAGCACTGCATCAAATCATGACTAAAAGTTAGGGGGGTTACATAGAACCAGAGAATGGCTTAGGCTGGAAGGGACCTTAGAGATCATCTACTGCAACCTATACAGATGCAGCAGTCAGCAGCTTTCCATATAGCTAACACTTATGGAATCATAGAATGGGAAGGTTGGAAGGGACCTCAAGGATCATCTAGTTTCAACCCCCTGCCATAGGCAGGGACACCTCCCACTAGTACAGGTCACTCAAGGCCTTGTCCAACCTGGCCTTGAACATCTCCAGGGAGGTTGTGGAGCACAGAAGCACAGAATGTGATCAATGATCACATTCTGTGCTTCTGTGCTCCACAACCTCCCTGGGCAACCTGTGCCAGT
>WBNM01026587.1:0-10413 GCA_013399055.1 Ramphastos sulfuratus
ACTCCCAAACCATCACATTGGGATTCCTGCTAAGTGTGACAAATGTGCATGTTTGATATCATCACCCTAAGGCAAGAAGGATGGATCAAAGATGCAATATTCAAATCCTGGCAGTCCATTGTTGTAAATCGATGTATAAGGGGCCCAGGTAGCCACTTCACACAGGAAGTTCCACCTTAACATGAGGAGAACTTTCTTTGGTGTGAGGGTACTGGAGGCCTGGAGCAGGCTGCCCAGAGAGGCTGTGGAGTCTCCTTCTCTAAAGGCTTTCCAAATCTGCCTAGATGTGTTCCAGTGTGGCCTGGCCAGGGTGCTCCAGCTTTGGCAGAAGGCTTGGACTGGGTGATCTTCAGAGAGCCCTTCCAGCCCTCCCCGTGCTGTGTGACTCTGTGAGGGTTCAGCAGCATCTGCTGAGCTGGCAGCACAAACACTTGACATCAGCAACCGAAGAGCAGAGGTCGTTCCCGGTGGCAGTGGTTTCGGCGTGGCATTGCCACACTGAGAAGCTGTGAGTGCTCTCCTCCTCCTTGTCCTAATTGCTTGTCCTCTCCACAATGTCTTTCTTGCAGCTTCAAACCCTGATCCAGGAAACGGACCCCGGTGCCGATTACCGCATCGACCGGGCGCTGAACGAGGCCTGCGAGTCGGTGATCCAGACTGCCTGCAAGCACATCCGCTCGGGAGACCCCATGTAGGTGCCTCTGGCCCACCACAGGCCTCTCCTTCCCTGCAAGGCTTCCATCAAGCTTCTGTGGTTCACCTGAATAGATAACTGAAAGCTCTCCAGAATGACAGGCTCCAAACTGGCTGGAGCTAAGTCTGGCTGGCACCCGCTCACCAGTGGTGTCCCCCAGGGGCCTCTCCTCTTCACAGAGTTATAGAAACATCCAGCTTGGAAAAGACTCTCAGGGTCCCCAAGTCCAAACTATAGCCCTGCTCTACAAGATTCACCTTAAACCATATCCCTAAGCACCACATGCAAACGACCCTTAAACACATCCAGGGTNAGGGTTGGTGACTCCCAAGTCCCTGGGCAGCTCATTCCAGTCCCTGACCACTCTCTCCACGAAAGGCTTCTTCCTCTTCATCAGTGATCTGGATGAGGGGGTTGAGGCACCCTCAGTAAGTCTGCAGATGACAGCAAGCTGTGTGGCTATGTTGATCTGCTAGAGGGTGGGGATGCTTTACAGCAGGATCTGGTAAGATGAGACCCGTGGGCCAAGGCTAATGAAACTGCCTGACAGTCCTACAGCTAAGGGTAAGCCACAGCACTGCAGTATTCCCAAAGTCAGGAGCACTGGTCACCATGCATGGACCTCAGGTTCTGATATTCTGAATTATAAAATAGAGGGAGCTAGAAGAGACCTCTGGAGAACATCCAGCCTTAACCCTTGCTAAAGCAGGGCACCCACAGCAGCTTGCCCAGGATCACAATGCCCAGCTGGGGTTGGAAACTCTCCAGAGAAGGAGACTCCACAACCTCTCTGGGCAACCTGCTCCAAGCCTCCAGCACCCTCACACCAAACAAGTTCCTCCTCCTGCTCAGATGGAACCTCCTGGGTTCCAATTTGTGCCCACTGCCCCTTGTCCTGACACTGGGCAACCGCTGACTAGAGTCTGGCCCCATCCTCTTGTCCCCACCCTTCGTCTCTTGCTGAGCATTGCTCAGATCCCCTCTGGGGCTGCTCCTCAACAGTCCCAGGACTCTCAGCCTTTGCTCCTCACAGAGCTGCTCCAGGCCTCTCAGCACCTTGGGAGCCTCCACTGTACTTGCTCCAGTAGTTCCCTGTCTTTCTTGAACTGGGGAGCCTAGAACCAGACCCAGTAATCCAGATGTGGCCTCAGTAGGGCAGAGCAGAGGATGAAGGAGAACCTCCCTCAACCTGCTGGTCACACTCTTCTTGTGTGACCTCCTTTATCTTCATAATATCTCCTTTATCATGAGGTCTCATTGTTTCTTGAGCTAGCTTTTATATAAGGTATTCCTTATGGTTTTGGCTTGTGTTGCTAAACAAAGCATTGGAGTTGGAGAGAGTTGTGGGTTTAGATGTCATCTCTTTGAAGGAAGAGAAAGATCTTTCACAGGTTGCATTGGATTGGAAGAGACCCTCAAAGGTCATCTTGTCCAGGCAGGGGCAACATCTCCAACTAGAGCAGGCTGCCCAGGGCCACAGCAAGTCTGGTCTTGAATGTCTCCATTGAGGGACAGAACCTCAACCACATCTTCACTTTGTTGAGCATCTTGCCAGTGTTTCCAGTGAACCACAGCTGTGGCAACCCCACCTTTAAAGAGGAAGCTCAGCCTGAGTCTGACAGTTATAGAATCATAGAATGGTAAGGTTGGAAGGGACCTCAAAGATCATCCAGCTCCAACCCCCTGCCATAGGCAGGGACACCCCCCACCAGCACAGGCCACTCAAGGCCTCATCCAACCCAGCCTTCCTCACCTAACTTTTCTTCCTTCTTTTTGCAGGATTCTGTCTTGCCTGATGGAGCATTTGTACACTGAGAAGATGGTAGAGGACTGTGAGCATAGACTCTTGGAGCTCCAGTATTTTATATCTCGGGATTGGAAGTGAGTTCCAAGATTTAACTTCTTTTGATGCCTCCATTTAGTGTTTCTCTGCATTAGTGGTTCCTTGTAAAACATAATAGTTCATGTCTGTGTTGAGAGGACTTCAAAGCAGGCCTGGGCTGAAGGGAAAAGGTGCTTAGAAAAGTCAGTGTGGTGGCCACTTGAGTCAGACTTGCTTAGAAACGATGCAGCCCTAAAAAGCATCTCAGGTTTGTGCTCTGAAATTCAATACAGCTTTAATTAGAAGAACTCTCTGTGGCCATACTGAAGTTGCATCAAGGGTCAGGGCTGAGCTGGCTGCTAGATGAGTGTCTGTGAAGGCCTCTGCCTTCCCAAAGGGAAAAGAAAGGAAATAAGGGAGGGAGACTGATGGGTTGGGAGAGAAACTGAACTAGCTGGGATGGAAATAAGAATAAAATGAAATAGCCACAAACCAATCTGGATCCCAACCCCTGGTGGCAATGACATCACCATTGTCACCACTGGTGCTGGCTGCAAGTGCTCAGGAAGTCCCAGACTGAACTCAGCAACGGATGGGATAGGATTCAGCAGCTGGATTCTGCAGCTGGATCTTTGAACACAGGGATGAGGACTGAAGGCAGAATAGCAGGGCACTCCTGGGACACCAGCCAGTGGGGAAGAGGTTTAACCCTGGTGATCCCTCAGCTTTCTCCTGGAGATGCCATCCATGAGATGCAATCCCTTGTGGGTCAGTTGAGTGTCACCTGTCCTGTCCACTCCTTCCTACAGGTGCCACCTCTGACTTCCTATACCCCAGCATGGGGAACAAAATGTAGCAGTGCCTTTGGTTTGCAAAGGAGCAAGTCCAAGGCAGAACCTTTCTGCAGCCCAGCCCTTGGCAGGAGCTCTCCCCATCAGCTTCTTACTGCTAGGAGCAGCCCCTGGCTGTGCAAACCTGCCCTGTACTTCAGAAAGTGCCTCACAGAGCAGAGGCTGAGCTGGAAAGTCAGATCCTTGAGCAGAATTAGTTCTGATCTAGCTCAAACCAGGAGAAGTTGGAGGTCATGTTCTGTGCAGGTGGCAGCCAGTTTTAGCTGCTCTGAGCACTGCAACATGAGAGCTAAGAAAACCAAGCTTTCAAGTCTTAACAAAGGGCCACAGTGTGAGGAGCTCCCTGCTTCCATTTCTGCCTCTTCTCAGATTCTCTAGGTGTGAGGACAGCCTGCAGAGCAGATCTGATTCCCTCTGGAGAGCTGCTTTTCCAACTTCCTCCCCCAAAAGGTGGCAGTGCTCTGTTTTCAGTACACACAGAGCCCCCCAGTCTTGTGTGGGTTAAGATGAGGAGAGTCTAAATTTGATAAGCATTGCCAGTGAGGAAAGAAGTGGTGTTTGGTTTTTCTTCTGCAGAAGATGGAGAGGTGAGGAAGTGGAGCACACCAAATAGGGTTAGTGCCAGAAGTGGGAAGGTTGTTGTCAGTGGCCACAAGCGGCGTAAGGAAGACGTCACAGGCTGAGGTTGCTGCCAAGGGCATTCAAACAGAACGTGAAGGAGATCTGACTCATGGCTGGGTCTGCAGGCAGCAGTGCCAGTAGTTAAGGGCTGGCATGCTCTGTGAACCTTCTACTTGTAATTTACACAGTGTTTCATGGACCAGAGAGTTCAGGGCTTTGTGACTCTTCGTTTAGTCATCTCCATAACTGTTTGCTTAGGTAGACAAGAACAGAATCCTAGAACAGCTGAAGCTGAAAGGGAAGAGATACCTCCTCCAACTTCCCCACCACTGACAGGGACACTTCTCAACTAGACTTGGTTGCTCAAGGCCTCATCCAGCCTGGCCTTGAGCACCTCCAGGGAGGAAGCAGCCACAACCTCCCTGAGCAGCCTACTCCAGAGTCTCGCCACTCTCATACTGAAGAACTTCCCGAGCTCCACTCTAACCCTGCTCTGCCTCAGCTCCAAACCATTTTCCCTTGGCCTGGCTTCAGAGACCCTCAGCAAAAGTCCCTCTGTAGCCTTCTTGCAGGACCCCTTCAGGTATTGGAGGTAGCTCTAAGGTCCCTGTGGAGCCTTCTCCTCTCCAGGCTGCACACCCCCAGCTCCTTCAGCCTGACCCCACAGCAGAGCTGCTCCAGCCGTTGGATTGTCTTTGTGGCCTTAGAATGAGAAGGAAATTTTTTTTGCCTATTTCCCTTCCTCGCTGATTCTGCTGCCTGTGCCACATCTCCAACACTTAACTCATTGCTTGAGCCAAACTTAAGATGAAAGCTGAGTGTTTGCAACATCCTGACCTCCAAAAATTCATTAGGGAAATTCTTCCCCATGAAGGTGGAGAAGCACTGGAACAGGTTGCCTGGAGAAGCTGTCAAGGCTCCAAGTTGGGAAGTGTTCAAAGCCAGGTTGGATGGGGCCTTGAGAAACCTGATTTAATAGGAGATGTCCAGCCCATGGCAGGGGGGAGGTGTGAAGTAGATGAGGTCCCTTCCAACCTAAGCCATTCACAACATTCTGTGTGTGGTGTGTCCCTGCCTTTCTGCTGCCTTAGGACATCAGGGAGGTGAGTTCTTTGCTCCTGTGTCAGCACTTGGCTGGCCTGCTGCAGATGAGAGTGGGAGGCATTTCAGGAAGCACTGAAGATTGAATTTGTAATTAAAGCTCTCCAGGGGGGTTTTGCAAGATGAAGGAGGTGATTCCAAAGTGAATGACAGGCATTTTGCCACCTGTTGGTTTGGTTGGCCAGGCACTGCTGCTGAATGATGTGGTGGTATGTGAGACCTGGAGAGGGCTCTCTGCCTCGGAAGCATTTGTGGGTGTGGAAAGCAGTAAAGGTTTGGGTGAAGTGCTGGTGATGCCTTCTGTGTGTGCAGGGATGGGTGAAGTTGTAGTGATGCCTTCTGAGTGTGCAGGGATGGGTGAAGTTGTAGTGATGCCTTCTGTGTATGCAGGGATGGATGAAGTTGCAGTGATGCCTTCTGAGTGTGCAGGGATGGGTGAAGTTGCAGTGATGCCTTCTGAGTGTGCAGGGATGGGTGAAGTTGTAGTGATGCCTTCTGAGTGTGCAGGGATAGATGAAGTTGGTGTGATGCCTTCTGTGTGTGCAGAGATGGATGAAGTTGGTGTGATGCCTTCTGTGTGTGCAGAGATGGATGAAGTTGTAGTGATGCTTCTGTGGACTGGATGAAGTTGTAGTGATGCCTTCTGTGTTTGCAGGGATGGATGAAGTTGTAGTGATGCCTTCTGAGTGTGCAGGGATAGATGAAGTTGTAGTGATGCCTTCTGTGTGTGCAGAGATGGATGAAGTTGTAGTGATGCTTCTGTGGACTGGATGAAGTTGTAGTGATGCCTTCTGTGTTTGCAGGCTGGACACTGTCCTTTACCGCAAGTGTCAGGGAGATGCCTCCCGTCTCTGCCACACCCATGGCTGGAATGAGACCAGTGAGCTGATGCCTCCAGGGGCTGTTTTCTCCTGCTTGTACAGGCATGCCTACCGAACAGAGGAGCAAGGAAGGAGGGTAAGTGCTAGAGTGCAGCCTACTGCTCTTTGATCTGTGATGAGAAGGATTAGAGTGACATCTGGAAGTTGCTAAAACTGCAGGAACTCACAAAAGCTACTTAAAAGCTACTTAAACTGCTCCTCAGCCATGCCTTGAAGGTCTGTGGTGGTGTTGTGGTACAGTAAAACGACCACAGCAAACTATGACAAGGAGAAATGTGTCCTGAAAGTCCTGATAACAGCTTGGATATGTTTGTTTAGACACAGTGCAAGCCCTCCACCTTGTTCTGCACAAAGAGGAATGTGACTCCTTGTAGATAGCTCACATAGCTGCAAAATTGGTTTGATGCAGAGAGGAGTTCCAAGCCCAGCTTTCCTAGGCTGCTTCTAATGAAGTTCTGAGTTCAACTCAGATTACACTCAAAGCATCAGTCTTGTGCCCCTAAATGTGCTTATGCTGTCTTTGAAGAAGACAGAAGGGATCTGAATTGCTGCCCTGCAGTCTGAAATCCACCAAATTCAGAGCTTCTCTTTTCAAATTTGCTGCCCCCTCCTGCCTTTAGCAAAGCACTCCCTTGAAAAGCAGCTGGCTGCTTGGTTCCCTTCCTTTTGGCCCTGGAGTATGCACAGCCTGCAGGAGTTGGTAGGTTTACACAATGGCCTGGCTTAAAAATTAATTTCTCCAGCCTCATTTCAAAGGTCTTTGGTGGCAGAGATCAAGCATTGATTGAAAACATCTCCCTTTTAGGAATACTTTTTTTTTTTTTTTTTTTAATGCAGTTTCTTAGTTTGCTGAGCTGAGACTTTTTAATTCCATTTTATATTAGTGCTGACCAAAGCAATCAATAACCACCCTGCAAATAATCTATCAGGGAGTGAAAAGGCTTTTAAATGTTATTTTTCCTGTGGAAAGTAGGCTAAGGGAACAGCTGTCAGTTGGATATTTAGCTTTTTGAAAGCAAACTCCTCACAGGTCAGAGCTGTACTTGGAGTTGTTGACAGTAAACTGCTGGGTAACTTCCAGCTGTTTGGATTTTGAGATGTCTGAAGGTTTAAGCTTTGAGCAGTACATTTGAGGTCTGACAAGCACCATCCCAGCCTCTCTTGATTGTCTACAATTTGTTTTTCCCACAGTCTTGGCAAATGATGTACTGCAGTGGGAATTGCTAAGAAGAAATTGCAGCTGGGACTAAATTTGGCTTGCATTTTGGTATTGAGGGCATGAGCTTAGTTTGACTTTCCCTTCCAGAAGATTATTTTGACTTCTCTTCCTCTGTAGCCTTGAAGGAGGGAGTTTGTGCAGCAGATGATCTAGGGACCTGCTTTGCCACCTCATTTCAAAAGCAAAGTGAAGGCTTAAGAGTATAAAGTTCACTGTAGTGAAATAAAAGGAGCCTAGATCCAAAACTAACTGCCAGAGCTCCAAACTCTTTTGGAGCTTGGATGGGTTGTGGGCCCTCAGCAGGCTCATGCTGAGCCAGTACAGGACTTGTCATATGTGTTCTGGGGTTGCTGGTGGCCCTTGTGGTCACTCTCAGTGCCTTGCCTGACAGCTTCTTGTTTGCACTGGATGGATTTAGAGATTCCATCTGCTGAGCTGCTGTGGGTGACCCAGCTTTAGCAGGACTAGATGATCTCCAAAGGTCCTTTCCCCCCACAGTGCTGGGATTCTGAAAAGCCTCTTTGCCTTCTTTGCAGCTATCTCGAGAGTGCAGAGCAGAGGTCCAGAGGATCCTCCACCAGCGTGCCATGGATGTGAAGCTGGACCCAGCCCTTCAGGACAAGTGCATGATTGATTTAGGGAAATGGTGCAGTGAGAAAACAGAGACAGGACAGGTACTGGTGTGCAGGAACACTGCTATTTTGTTTGCAGAGCTGGTGGAGGGGTGGGGAGGGGAAGAAAAAAGATGGATAAAGGGACATCTCATCTGTAGCTGAAAATAGATTAACAATGAGTGCAGTTTGAAATGTAATCTAGGTGAGACAGGGATGGAGGTGATAGCAAGAAGCTTTGCACTTCCTGCATGGCTTCAGCAGGTTTAAAAGTGGCATAAAAAAGGGGAAGAGGGCAGTTAACAAGGACTTAAATGAAGCCACCCCACCCTGCCTTGTATTTGTAATACTCTGATACAAGCTTGACATTTGCCACATAAACTTTATCCCATTTCCATTTGGCAAATGCTGAGATGCTTCCTGTGTTTATACAGAAACTCCACTCACATCTGCTGCTACTTAACAAAGTTTCAACAAAGACTTTCATGTTAAATTGCTGTGTCCTAGCAGAGCTGGAGGAGAGGAGCATTCCACTGCAGAAGCAGCAGGACACACACCTTGGCCATTTTGAAGTGCCCATTGTAGGTTGTCCTTTGGGTAATGAATCTCTCCATAAGGTTATGTGAGGGGCAAATTAAAGGTGGTATCTCAGAAGTGAAACAGCAGCAGCTTGGAGGACAAACAGTAGCATCTTAAAACAGCATTCACAATCATTACTACATATTTACAAAGGCTTGTAGTGATAGGGGCAATGGCTTTGGGCTGGAAGAGCAGAGATCGAGACTGGAGTTTGGAAGAGGGGAGCTTGAGACTGGAGTTTGAAGAGGACAGATTGAGACTGGAGTTTGGGAGAGAAGAGATTGAGACTGGAGTTTGAAGAGGACAGATTGAGACTGGAGTTTGAGAGAGAAGAGACTGAGACTGGAGTTTGAGAGAGAAGAGACTGAGACTGGAGTTTGAGAGAGAAGAGACTGAGACTGGAGTTTGAGAGAGAAGAGACTGAGACTGGAGTTTGAGAGAGAAGAGACTGAGACTGGAGTTTGGGAGAGAAGAGACTGAGACTGGAGTTTGAGAGAGAAGAGGCTGAGACTGGAGTTTGGGAGAGAAGAGACTGAGACTGGAGTTTGAAGAGGACAGATTGAGACTGGTTGAGGCCTTGAGCAACCTGGGCTAGTGGGAGGTGTCCCTGCCCGTGGCAAGGGGGTTGGAACTGGATGATCTTTAATGTCCCTTCCAACCCAAAACATTCCATGATGTATGTGTTCTGGGAGTGGGAGTAAGTGAGATTTAGGACTTTACAAGGAGCAGAGCAGCTTGACACGTTACAAATTTTCCAGTTGGGTTCTTGGTTGACATACTAAAATATCTGATTTTCTAGGAGCTGGAATGCCTTCAGGACCATCTTGATGACTTGGTGTCTGATTGCAGAGACATAGTGGGAAACCTCACTGAACTGGAGTCTGAGGTGAGCAGAGTTCAGCCTAGGATAAAGGAGATCCTTGAGCATGTCTGGTTAAAGTCACAGTGGTAGTGAGGTTAGAGTAGCTGCAGAAATGCAGCTCACTAGGGTCAAGCAGAGACCATCTATTCTACCCTGCACAGTGTGAGTTTTCCTGTGGCATTCTTGGCAAAGAGAATTGAAATCAGCACTCAACACAGGAAGGACATTGAGCTGATGGAGCAGATCCAGAGGAAGGCCCTGAAAATGATCAGGGGTTGGAGTACCTCTGCTACAAGAACAGGCTGAGGGAGCTGGGGTGTCCAGTTTGGAGAAGAGAATAGAAGGAAGAGAAGGGAGAAGAGAAGGGAGACTTAACAGCAGCCTTCCAGTGCCTGAAGAGGGCTACAAGAAGGCTGCAGAGAGTCTGTTCCCAAACACCTGCAGTGACAGGATCAGAGGCAATGACTTCAAACTAGAGCACAGCAGATGGGATGTTACAAACAAGTTCTGCACCATGAGGCTGCTGCAACACTGCAGTAGGTTGCCCAGGGAGGTAGCTGAGGCCCCATCCCTGGAGATATTCAAGGTGAAGTTCAACAGGGCTCTGGGCAACCTGATCTAGTTGAGGATGTCTCTGCTGAGTGCAGAGGGGGTTGGACTGGATGACCTTCAGAGGTCACTTCCAACCCAGATCATTATATGATTTTAGTCTGGTGAGGACATTTCCTGTGATTAAAATCAGTTATGGCACTGAAGCTAAGATTTCTTGCACAGGTAATCCAATTACCTTTAGCACAAGTCCAGATACGTAGTGGGACTTCATTTTGTGGTCTTGCTTGCAGGTAGTTTTGATTAGCATACAGCAACTTCCCTCCCCCTGTCCCCAGAAATGTTGCAAGAAGTCATTGCCACATCCATCAGTAGAGAGTTTCAGTGAGGTCAGCAGCTTAATTTATTTTGGGAAACTTCATCTTTTGTCTATCTTGCCCCAAACTCTTCCCTGGATCTCTTAAAAGTTAATGTTGTGCCTTAGAGAAAGCTTCCTATTGGTGGTTCCAACCCCCCTAGGAAAGGCTTCCTTCTGGTGGTTCCAAAATGGTTTGCTCAGAACTATCATTAATCTTTCACTCCTGCCTAGGTGTGAGGTGACTTCTGCTGCTGTAGCATCCAGT
>WBNM01026588.1:3313-29961 GCA_013399055.1 Ramphastos sulfuratus
AAGTGGTGCAGAGAGCCCAGCCCAGAGCCCCCAAGCTGCTGCAGGCAGGGAACATCTCCTGTGAGGCCAGGCTGAGGGAGCTGGGGCTGGCAGCTGGCAGCAGAGGAGCCTGAGGGCTGCCCTCAGTGCTGTGCTAAAGATGTGCAGGGCAGTGTTGGGAGGACCCAGCCAGGCTGTGCCCAGGGATGGCCAAGGGCAGCACAAGGGGCACTGGGTGCCAGCTGGAGCAGAGGAGGTGCCAGGGGAAGAGGAGGGGAAACTTTGTCCCTGTGAGGGTGCTGGAGGCCTGGAGGAGGCTGCCCAGAGAGGTTGTGGAGTCTCCTGCTCTGGAGCCTTTCCAAGCCCCCCTGGATGTGTTCCTGTGTGCCCTGCCCTGGGTGCCCCTGCTCTGGCAGGGCTTGGACTGGCTGCTCTCTGGAGGTCCCTTCCAGCCCCAGACATTCTGGAATTCTGTGATTTAAACAGGATCAGACTTGGAAAAGGGTATCCTAAAGAGCTCTGCAGCCTTTTCACTGCCACCAGCAAGCCTTCCTAGGCACTGGGATCCTGTTACAGCAACTTGATGTTCCTGGCAACCTGATCTGCTCCTGGCAGACACCTTCACAGTCTTTGTACTGTGAACACATTTAGGCAGTGCTCCTTATGGGACAGAGAAGATATTCAGGTCTGTAACTTCAGCTTGAAGCTCCTCTCCTCCAGTAGCACAGAACAGCTTTGGTTGGCAGAGCCCTCCCAGCTCAGCCAGCTCAACCCTGCACCACTGAACCCTGCCCCTCAGCATCAGGGCACAGTGCTGCTGGAACCACCCCAGGGATGTGGACTGCAGCACTGCCCTGGGCAGCCTGGAGGGCAGCCCTCACTGCAGCCTGGCTGTGGCTCTGGTGCTTTGCAGCAGCACAGAACACTCCGAGGGTGGTTCTCAAGGAGGTGAAGTCTCTGATGAAGAGGAAAGAGGAGGAGAGGCAGGTGGATGTCTCTTCAGAGAGTGGAGCAGGCTGAGGGGCTCTTATCTCACCTGGGCTCTTATCTCACCTGCCTCTTGATGTCACATGGAGACTCAGCCCTGTGGTGAGCAGCAGCTGAGGCTTTGGAGTCTTTCTGGCACAGCTGAAAGAGTTGCAAACACGTTTGGGTTGCTAAGCAGAGGCTCAGCCGTGGTCTGTGCAGGAATCCTGATCTCCCTCCTGCGGCAGCAGCAGCAGCCAGCAGAGCAGCCCCTCCCGTACACAGCCCTGCACAGCGGCTCCGGGGGCCTCTGCTGAGTGCTGTTTGCTCAGCTGTGGCTGCAGAAACCTTTCCCCTCTGTGCAGTGGCTGAGAATGCTGAACTGGCAGCCCAGGCAGGCAGCTGTTGGTGCCCTGGGCAGGGACAGCCAGGGCATGTCCCAGAAGCTCCTGTACCCAGCACAGAGCATGGAGCCCTCAGCTCTCTTGTCAACAAGAACATGTGAGCCCCACACATCAAGGGGGAGCCTTCAGGAGCTCATCTCAAGCCCTGTCCCTAGGGTTCTGTAGGTCTCTAACAGAGCAGCTCATTTACTATGAGCACCTTCTCCTCTTCCCCCATCTGCCAAGGACGTGGCAGTGCTCACAGCCTGCACAGCTGCTCTGTGCCACCTGCCACAGGAGATCCAGCTGCTGCCCAGGTCCTGCCACCAATGCTGCTGTCAGCTGGAGTACACCATGGCCCTTCCTTCCACTCTGCAGGAGACACCTGCCTGTGCACAGGACCCTGCTGCACTCCACAGAGCATGCCATGCTTCTCTGGGAGGGGAACAGGGGGGAAGGTCCCTGGATAGGGCAAGGACTCATCATTGGTACTGTTGTGGGCACCAGGCCCAGCAAGTGCTCTGGTAAGGTTGTACAAAGCAGTTTAAAAGCAAAGAGGCCTCGTGCTGGCCACAGTCCTCCCAGGCTGTGCTTCATGTGATGTTTGGTGGTGGAGAATTAACTCTGAGTGATCTGGGATTCTCTTGGAGCTAGGTGCCAGGCAGAAATGGTATCCTGGAGTGCAGAGGCAGGCAGTGGTGCCCAAGAGTTAGTCCAAGCTGACCTGGCAGCAGTGCTGTGTGTGTGTGTGCTTGAAATCAGGGCCGAGATCCACCACTGGGACATCCTCAAACCTGTTCAGCTACTGCACATCCCATTCACATGTGTCTGTCTAGGTGTAGTGGAAGGGCCAGGGAAGGGCCAGGAGAATGATCAGAGGACTGGAAGCATCTTCCTGGTCTCCTCTAGACCTATTCCAGCATTTCCATGTGCCTCTTATACTGGACCTCTGGAGCTCACCCAGTCCAGCTCCCTGCTCCTGCAGGACACCCACAGCAGCTTGTCCAGGAGCACAATGGATAGGGTGGGTTGGAAACTCTCCAGAGCAGAAGACTCCACGACCTCTCTGGGCAGCCTGCTCCAGGCCTCCATCACCTCACACCAAAGCAGGTTTCCTTGAGAAGGGCAGTGTCCATCTCCTGGGACAAAGTTCTGATCCAAGAGCTGGGCTGAACCGAGAGTGAGGGGCAGGAGATAAACTTCTGCAGTGAACCCATGAAGCTCTGCTTGCTCTGTTCCTTGCTCCACCTTTCTGTGGCTCTCCTCAATCATCCCAGTGATGAAATCCATCTTCCTCTGGCTCATGAATCACAGAGATAGCCTGGCCTGGGCCTGCAGTGTGTCCTTCACCTGAGAGCAGAAGTCAAATGCTTCTGTGCCTGGCGAGCAAAATAAGCCCTGGATGAATCATGGCTCTGCTCTGAGCCCTCCTGCTTCCAAAACACACAGCCCAGACCTGTGCCCCTGGCTGCTGCACCTGCAGGAATTAGAGAGCTGGACTTAATGAGCTTTGTTTTCTGTTTGCTCTCCCACAGTGACACATTCCATGACCTGAAGGAGAAAACACCACCAAAAGCTGCAGGCATCCCAGCAAGACCCCTTCAGATACTTCTCCACAGTCTGGGGAAGAGAAGGCTCCAGAGAGAGCTTCTGGTGACCTTTCAGAACTTAAAGGGGCTGATCAGAAAGCTGGGGACTAACTGCCCTTGCCCTTTTGTGCCAGGACAGGGTGGGGGATGGTTTGGCACCAAAAAAGGGAGATTCAAATTGGCCCTCCCCAGCTCTCCTGGAGCTGCTTCAGGCACTGGAAGGCTGCTCTGAGGTCTCCCTGGAGCCTTCTCTTCTCTAGGCTCAATAATCCCAACTCTCCCAGCCTGTCCCCACAGCAGAGGTTCTCCAGCCTCAGATGATCTTGATGGCCTCCTCTGGCCCCTCTCCAGCAGCTCCAGGTCCTTCTTGTGCTGAGTTCCCCAGAGCTGAGGCAGTGTTGCAGGTGAGCAGAGCGAAGCAGAGAGGCAAGCTCAGCCTTCATCCCAGATTGGAGGTCCTGAGAACTCAGAGGAGTTGCAGTACAGAGCTGAGGGGGGCCTGGAGCTGCTCAGTCAGCTTGGCACAGTTTGTTTTCTATCTGTCTCTATCCTCCAACTCGGATATTAATGCTAATAGATTAGGGAGGGCTTGAGCTGGATCAGATCAATATATTAATGCATGATCTGCATGCAGCATTACTGCAAAGCTCCCTGAGCCCTTCTAATGCCAGGGATGTTTTCATTTCTGGCTTCTATCAGATGCCAACCACCCAGATGCAAAATCAAGTGACAGGAGACTGAGATCTTCTCAGTTTCCTGCCCAGGGAAGTGAGTGCATTTGGGGCTTTTTGCTGCTCCTGGGCAGAAAGCAGTTCAAATGAAGGCAGTGCCAGAGCAGGGACCTACCTGGCAGCTGTGGAGCTGCAGACCTGCTAACCTGCCAGGGCACTGATGGCATCAAAATCCACAGGGTTTGTTTTACTGAGGATTTTCTGTGCTGAGGCTTTATCTCCAGAGCAAGGGAAGGGAAGCAGAGGTTTGCACTCTGGCTTTGTGGCAATTTCCCAAAGACCTTAATGATGGAGCTGGTCCCAGCAGGCATCTGAGGGCTGCTGTGTTCCCAGTGTCCAGCTTGCAGCATGGCACTGCATGGAAAGGGCCTAGCAAGTTAATTCCTAATGCTGCTCTTCACTGTAGGGCCATGAGGTCTCACTCCCACCTACACCCAGCCTCAGCAGGCTCATGGAGTCAGAGATTCACAGAATGGCTTGGGTTGGAAGGGACCTTAAGGATCATCCAGCTCCATCCCCCTGCCACGGGCAGGGACACCTCCCACCAGCACAGGGTGCTCAAGGCCTCATCCAGCCTGGCCTTGAACACCTCCAGGGAGGGGGCAGCCACAGCCTCCCTGGACAGCCTGTGCCAGTGTCTCACCACCCTCAAGAATCTCTCCCTCATCTCCACTCTCAATCTGCCCTCCTGATGTAGGTTTAGGAGTTCCCTGCCCCCCCACACTGTGTAAAATGACCCAGGCTAAAACTCAGCCAGCTGGAAGTTAAGGACTGAAGCTCTATTTACAGCTCAGCACAATGTACAAGCAGAGATAGACACAACAGACAGGAATAGTTACAGACAGAGACAAGGTAAAGGGAATACAGAAACACAACTCCCCTCCCAGAAATCAGAGACCCCAGGAGGGGCTCCCAACCACCCTTCCACCTTCTCCCCACCCCTCTGCCTTACCCCAAGGTTTGCCTTATGCGTAAGGAGAATTTTGAGGATCAGCTGGAGGGGATTAGAAGGAAAGTGGTCAGTGAAATTAATGGGCAGAGAGGAGAAGTTCAGAAGCTGCTAACAGCCCCAGACACTGTGCCCGACAGACCGACGCAAGCCCAAGTGGCTTATCTTTGTTTTGAGTTCTTTCTTATCTCAGCAAGCCTATGAGTGCAGCAGACATCACCATTGTTTCCTTTTCACAGCCTATGATATAATTTTCTCTATTAAAATATTCCAATTAGCCTTAAACCAGCACACCTCCTCAAGCTCCAATACATTGTCCCTCATCTTGGCACTCCCAGCCCTTGTCCAAAGTCCCTCCCCAGCTTTCCTGGAGCCCCTTCAGGTACTCCAAGTTCTCCCTGGAGCCTTCTGTTCCCCAACTCTCCCAGCCTGTCCCCACAGCAGAGCTTCTCTAGCCCTTGGATCATCTTGGTGGCCTCCTCTGGACCCTCCCCAGCAGCTCCAGGTCCTTGTGCTGGGCTATTATAAACATAATATCCAGCATCTTGTGCTGGGCATTGTAAACATTTGTTAGATCCCTTATTAGTCTTTTCTCCAGACTAAGCAGCCCCAGGTCCCTCAGCCTCTGCTCACCAGGCAGTGCTCAGTCCCCTAATCATCCTCATAGCCCTTTGCTGGACTCTCTCCAGCAGATCTCTGTCTCTCTTAAACTGGGGAGCCCCAAACTGAAGGCAGTACTTAAGATGGGGTCTCAGCAGAGCAGAGAAGGGGCAGAGGAGAACTTCCCTTGATCTCCTGGGCCCATCCTTTTTAATTCCTACTGCCCATGGTCACTGCATGGCCCAGAGCTTCACCAGCCCTCTCTGGCCCAGCAGGACCTCCCTTACTCAGTCCCCTTCAGGGGTAAAATGACTCAACCCAGTGGCCATGCAAGGGCAGGCTCGTGCCTGGCTGGAGGCTTGGGTGGACAAGCACCGAGCTGATGAGAGGTACTGATGACTGCTGACCTTGGCAGGCCTAGCATGGCAAAAGTGCCACTTGCTGGGCAGTCTGAGTCTGTGGCTCTTTGGCAGGAGTTTATACTTGCAGCTCAGAGGAGGCACAAGGGTCAGCTCTACTCAGGAGGAAGACAACTTCTACAGTGGGGACCATCAAGGGGCCTGGCAGAGTGGAGATGCCCAGCACAGGGGAGCTGCTCTGTCCTGCCAGAGATTGCTGCCAGCAGTCTTAGAGGCCCTGGGGTGAAACCCTGAGCTGAGTGGGTAAAAGGACACAGAAGTGACCCAAAAGCCTTCCTCTCATTTACAGTCAGATGCCATCGTTGCCAGGGCTGGAGACAGAGACCACTCCACGGACAGCTCTCTGCAGGGCTGCACCTGAGCCTCCCCTCAGGGCTGACAGAATCACTGACAGCAGAGGAGAGCCCTGCAGTGCTCTGGGCCCCTGGCTGCAGGAAGGACATGGAGGGGCTGCAGCCTGTCCAGAGCAGGGCAGAGAGGCTGGAGAAGGGCCTGGAGCAGCTGGGGGTGAGGAGGGGCTGAGGGAGCTGGGGGTGTTGAGGCTGCAGAAGAGGAGGCTGAGGGCAGAGCTCCTTGCTCTCTGCAGCTGCCTGCAGGGAGGGNGTTTGTCATCACCTTCCTCCCTCCCTGCTTCCAGGAAACATTCACACTTCCTCTCAGCTTCTCATTGAGACAAGAAGAAATCTAATTCTGCAGTGAAAATAAGTCACAGACACCTCTAGGTGTCTGCCTTGTATTTCTGTCAG
Source organism: Ramphastos sulfuratus (assembly GCA_013399055.1). Classification (NCBI taxonomy): domain Eukaryota; kingdom Metazoa; phylum Chordata; class Aves; order Piciformes; family Ramphastidae; genus Ramphastos; species Ramphastos sulfuratus. Next base: position 9,676 of record WBNM01026588.1, read on the forward strand.
CCAGGGCAGAGAGGTCTCCTCCTGCTGAGGGCAGCCAGGTAAGCTCAGATGAAGCTGGTGGCAGTGGAGAGTTTTCCAGTCCCACTGATATATTCATAAAATCAATCAGAGAATCACAGAACTGTTTGGGCTGGCAAAGCCTCCAGGCTCACCCAGTGCAACCAGCAGCCCAACCCCACCATGGCCACCAAACCATGGCCCAAGTGCCATGGCTACATGGTTCTGGAACAGCTCCAGGCATGGGGACTCCACCACCTCCCTGGGCAGCCTGGGACAGTCCCTGACCACTCTTGCAGCAAAGGAATTTTTCCTCCTCTCCAACCTAACTCTCCCCTAGCAAAATTTCAGGCTATTTCCTCTCCTGTCACCTGAGCCTAGGGAGCAAATCCCAACCCCAGCTGGCTGCAGCCTCCTCTCAGGGAGCTGCTCAGAGCAATGAGGTCTCCCTCAGACTCCTCCAGCCTGCACACCCCCAGCTCCCTCAGCTGCTCCTCCCCAGCTCTGTTCTCCAGACCCTTCCCAGCTTTGGTGCCCTTCTCTGGACCTGCTCCAGACCCTCAATGTCCTTCTTGGAGTTGGTTGCACAGAACTGAACCCAGGATTTGTGGTGTGACCTCACCAGTGCCCAGTCCATGGGCACCATCACTGCCCTGCTCCTGCTGACCACAAAGTTGCTGACCCAGGCCAGGCTGCTGGTGCCCTTTTTGGCCACCTGGGCACTGCTGCTTCATCTTCAGCTGCTGTCACCCAGCACCCCCCAGGCCCTTTTCTGCTGGGCAGGTTCCAACCACTCTGCCCCCAGCCTGGAGCATCCATGGGGTTGTTGTGCCCCAAGTGCAGGACCCACTTGGCCTTGTTGAACCTCATCCCACTGACCTCAGCCCATGGATCCAGCCTGGCCAGAGCCCTCTGCAGAGCCTCCTACCCTCCAGCAGAGCAACTCTGCCACCCAGCTTAGTGCCATCTGCAGAGTGACTGAGGGTGCCTGGATGCCCTCACCCAGACCATTGCTAAGGATGTTAACCAGGACTGGCCCCAGCACAGCCCTGGGGGACACCACTGGTGCCAGCCACCAGCAGGAGCTATCTCTGTTCCCCACCACTCTCTGGGGTCAGCCCTCCAGACAGTTCTTCCCCAGCAAAGCCTCCACCCAGCCAAGCCAGGAGCAGCCAGGTTCTCCAGCAGGGTGCTGTGGGCAGTGCTAGAGGCACTGGTGGGTTTCACCTGGTCTGGTTTGCAGTGGGCAGAGGCAGAGCCTGGGTAAGCTTTTCCCAGGTGGTAGTCAATGATGTCTCCTGTGCTGGCATTAGCTGTGCTCTCTACCTGCAGGTGCAGATGAAGCTGTCTTGCTAGAGCAGGTTAATTTGTGTTGCCCTCCCCAGTCAGTGATGTGCCATGCTGATGGCAGCTTGTTGGCCATGAAGGATGCAGGGAATTAGCACAGTGGCTGTGCCAGGCCCCTGAGCTGAGAAGAATATTCTCAGGAGAAAGCATCACTCCAGGGGCAGACCCACCCTGTGTTGCTCACTGTGCTGGGCACTGCAGAGCTGGCAGCAGCTCCTGCCCAGGGAACTGCCAGAGTCACCACAGCCTGGGGCCTGGGAAAGGTGAGGCAGGAAGTTGTGGCCCTTGCAGACATGCCAGGAGCCAGGTGGCACAGTCGGAGGTTGCTGGTGCTCAGCTTTACTCATAGCTCTGGTGGGTCTCTGTAAGGAGAAGAGCTGGGGATGGTCTTCCCTGAGGACCTACCAGGGATGCTCCCACTGGAGAAGATTCCCCAGGTTGCAGGAGATGAGTGGGAACAGGACAAGGGGCAAGGGACACAAAAGGGATCACAGCAGATTCTCTGTAAACGACAGGAAAAACATCTTCCCTGTGAGGGTGCTGAAGGCCTGCAGCAGGCTGCCCAGGGAGGCTGTGGAGTTTCCTGCTCTGGAGAGCCTCCAACCCCATCTGGCTGTGTGCCTGAGGGATTTGCTCTGGCAGGAGGTCTGGACTGGATGATCTTCAGAGGCCCCTTCCACCCCGTACCATGCTGGGATGCTGTGAAAAGGCTCTGACTTAACTCTATCTCACAACAGGAGATGAAAACCTGCCCAAAGGTCTGCAGCCACCGAGGACCAGGCTGTGATGAGCCCTTTCCAGCTCTCCTTGGCCTTTGCTAATCGCTTTGAGGTAATGTTTAATGAGTGAGCTATTCTCTACTTACTCTGATGGAAGCTGTGCATGTTTAGAGGGCAAGGACCAACAGGGATGAACTGGGAGCCAGGAAGCTGCAGCTCAGCACAAGAAGAAAGTTGTTTGGTGTGAGGGTGCTGGAGGCCTGGAGCAGGCTGCCCAGAGAGGTTGTGCAGCCTCCTGCTCTGGAGCCTTTCCAAGCCCCCCTGGGTGTGTTCCTGTGTGCCCTGCCCTGGGTGCCCCTGCCCTGGCAGGGAGGTTTGTGCTGGCTGCTCTCTGGAGCTCCCTCCCAACCCCTACCATGCTGTGGTACCAGCCAGGCAATGAAGCCTCTTCCTCTCCTCCCTGGCTGGGTACCTGTGGGGACAAGGTGAGGGCTGCTGGAGTGCTTTGCCTGAGCTGCTTTGCAGCCCTGCGCTTGCTCAGCCCTGCCACAGCTGTGGGTGCCATGGGGAGGGGCAGGCCCAGGCTCTGCTCTGTGCAGTGTCCTGGGCAGGATTGGCTCTCCCTGGGTGTTCTGAGGGACAGGTGACTCCCTGGTGTCGCTGGGCAATTCCTAAACTGCACCCACTGGTTCCTGGCCAACATTACCATGGGCTTGCCTGGGACATGGAAGCAGTGGCAGAGAGACAAGGCTGCCAACCATGCCCTGCCACCCTCCAAGCCACCCTCTGAGCCAGTGCCTGCTCAGAGACAGTCCTTGGCAGGGCAGGTGGCTGATGGAGAGAACAGCTCCTGCCACCCCTACCTGTCCAGCTTCCCCTCCTCTGTTCCCCTCCACGCCAGTGTTGAGAAGCTGGCAGCCATGCAGCACCTCCTCAGCATCGCCCCAGAGAAGGTTCTGCTGCCTCTGAGAGTGAACTGTGTCATGATGGAGGAACTGCAGAAGAGAGAAGAGAAAAGATGCAGGTGGATTATGGGTTTAAACTGGCAGAGGGAAGATTTAGACTAGATGTTAGGAGGAAGTTCTTTACAGTGAGGGTGGTGAGACCCTGGCACAGGTTGCCCAGGGAGGTTGTGGCTGCTCCCTCCCTGGAGGTGTTCAAGGCCAGGTCGGAGGAGGCCTTGAGTGACCTGTGCTAGTGGGAGGTGTCCCTGCCTATGGCAGGGGGTTGGAACTGGCTGATCCTTGAGGTCCCTTCCAACCTTCCCATTCTATGATTCTATGATTCTATGGAGATGCAGCCCCAGGGCTGCTCAGCAGGGGTGAGCCTGCAGCCTCAAGATGCTCCATGAGGCTGCTGTGGCTGGACTGCTCCCGTGCTGCTGAGCCCAGCTGAAGCAGGGACAGCTCCCAGCAGCTCTCCGAGGGATGTGTGCCCTACAGAGCTGCCTGGCAGGGCAAGACAGAAGCATGTTTAGCTGGCATCCCTTGGAGAGGGAGAGAGGAGAGCAGCTCAAATGGATCAGTGGCCTGGCAACCTTCATCCTCAGGTAGCCCTCAAGGTTAGTTGGCCCATGCCAGCCTTGGCATGCTGCTGGCAGGAGCTGGCTGTCAAACTGGCAAACAAAGAGTCACCATTCTGGAGTGCCAGCCAAGGACTAGCAGGGTTGTGCATGGCTGGTTTTAGTCCACATCAAAGCATCTCCTTGGCAAGAGCTGCTCTAGGATGGACCTCAGGATTCCCTGCTCTTGGCCACACACAGAAACCTGCCTGAGGCTCACAACCTGGAGCTTCCTGTCAGGAAACTCCTGCACTTCTGCACTGCAGGTGCTCAGCTCCCACCTGAGCCTGCAAGGACAAGCTCCTTGGGAGCCCTGTCCCACCACGTTGCCAGCAGCAACTTTGGCCCCTAGTGGTTCTGTAGCTTCCCACAGAGGGGAATGAGCTAGCTTGAGGTCTGACCAAACACAGTGAGGTCAGCCTGAGAGCAAGCAGGAGGCTGCCCCAGGGGAGGCTCTCACAAAACAGATCTGGTGGGCAGAGCCCTCCCAGCTCAGCCAGCCCAGCCCTGCACCAGCACTGCAGGGGCACCACTGAACCCTGCCCCTCAGCACCAGGGCCACAGCTGCTGGGACTGCTCCAGGGATGGGCACTGCAGCACTGCCCCAAGCAGCCTGTGCCAAGCTTTGAGAAGCCTTCCAGGGCAGAAAGAGTTGCTGAGCTGCAGCCTGAGCCTGCCCTGGGGCAGCTTGGAACCATTGCCNCAATATCCTTCCTGCAGTCAGGGGCCCAGAGCTGAGCACAGCACTTGAGGAGTAGTGAGGCTGGAGAAGCTGCTTCTGCTCTAACCTAAAAGCAGAGCTTTATAAATCCCTGTGGCCTGGGCAATGCCTTATTCTACTCCAGCAACTGGCATTTTGCTAGCAGTGGCAGCCTGATGTCTCAGAGCACCACCTGCCCCATGGGGCACAGGAGAATCTTTCCCTTGGAAATGCTGAGAGCAAGCTGGGGGACAGATTGCTGTGTCCCTGTGCAGCCTGCTCTGGTTGGGGGTGCCCCTGCTGCCTGCAAGGGGGTTGCACAGGATGTCCTTTGAGAGTCCCCTCAGAGTGGGTTGAACATGATGCCCTTTGAGAGTCCCTTCAGGGGCGTTGGACATGATGCCCTTTGAGAGTCCCTTCAGGGGCGTTGGACATGATGCCCTTTGAGAGTCCCTTCAGGGGCGTTGGACATGATGCCCTTTGAGAGTCCCTTCAGGGAGGTTGGACAAGATGCCCTTCAAGAGTCCCTTCCAACTCAATGCAATCTCTAAGTCCATGAGAACACTGCAGAGCAGGTTCTGAGGAGGCTTTGGAGGCTCCCTGAAGGCCAGGAGGCTGCTCTCAGCTCCTCTGTGGAGCAGAGCTGCAGTGTCCCACCAGGGAGCACAGGGTCAGGCTGGCAGTATTCAGAGCAAAAGCAGCAAGGGGCAGGCTGCAGGCAGAGCAGAGGAATGCTCCAGAGAATCCTTTCCCAGGGGTGGGAGCTTATGGCTTGGGTGCTTTGGGAGCAGGTCATGAGGACAGCAGCTCCCTCCTGCCTGCCTGAGCAGCCAGAGCAGAGCCTGCAGCATTCCCAGAGCCTGGAGTTCCTGAGGATCAACCCAGCTGGGGTAGTTGCCCGTGGGCATGCAGAGCATGTCACAGCTCATTAGCTGGGCAGGCTGCAGGCTGGCACCAGCCAGGCCTCCAGAGCAGCTGCTCCCCCATGCACAGGCAGCCTCTGCCCTTTGGGGTGTCCACAGCACTCTGGCTGCTGGGATCCTGGGGGCTGCCCCCAAAGTCTCCTCTCCATAGGAATGAGAAGGTTGTTTTTCATGCAGTCATAGAATCATGGAATTGCTCTGGCACAAAGGACCTCCAAGATCATCCACAGCCACCAAACCATGGCCACAGGATTCTTGGGCAGCCTGACCCTGGCCACTCTGGCAGCAAAGAAATTTTTTCTCCTCTCCAAGCTAACCCTCCCCTGGCACAATTCCAGGCCATTTCCTCTCCTTCTGTCTCCTGAGGCTGGGGAGGTTTTGATGGGGATTTTGTGGGTGCACAGCCCTGTGGAAGGAGCCAGGTGGTTGTGTGCTCCTGGGTTCAGAGCAGCACAGGGCAGTAACACCACACTTGTCACAGCTGTGTGGCTGCTCTGGCTGAGCAGTGAGCATGTCTGTGCTGTGGAGAGGCACAGACTGCACACTTTTGCCTGTGACACTGAGCAATGAGGACAGTGACATTGGCAGGGCTAATTGGCTGCATTGATTAGCAACAGGGCACAGTGGAGCTGAGAGGTTGCACCAGCACACAGCACAGTGCCCACCGTGGTGTGAGTGGCAGGGGATGCTCAGTGCCTGTGAGCTGTGTGAGCCTGTGGCTAAGCCCAAGGAGACCTTCTGGTGGCCTTTCTGGACAGAGTTTTGATCAGGGCCTGTTGTGCCAGGCCAAGGGAGGATTCTTTGAACTGAAAGGGAGATTGACAGTGGAGAGAAGGGAGAAATGTTTGGCACTGAGGGTAGGGAGAGCCTGGCCCAGACTGCCCAGAGAGGTGGGAGCTGGCCCATGGCTGGCACCATTGCAGGGCAGGGTGTCTGGGGCTCTGGTTGGGGATGTCCCTGTTGACTGGAGGGGCTGGACTGAATGAACTTTAAAGGTCCCTTCCAAGCCAAGCCAGTCTGGCACTCCTTGTGCCACCTTGCCAACACCTGGTGCAGTGCAGGGCAAAGGCTTCACAGCCTTTGGTCTCTTCACCACAGTTCTCAGATGGGTACAGCCCCAGGGTTTGAGTGACAACTCTGCACCTGAGCTGGGTTTGTGGGTAATGAGGTGAAAGCCTCTGGCTGATGTCTGGTGCAGGACTGCAAACCCTGGCCCCAGAAATCTTGTTCCTGCCTCTCTGGTCCCAGCTGGTTGTCCATGGCACGTTCTGCACAGCCTCCATTTGAGTGAGGACTGCAGCCTCTAAAATAACCCCAGAGTGAAAAGCTGTGCCTGAAGATCAGCTCAGCCTCCTGGTCCAGCTCTGGGCTTTGCCAAGTGAATCCTCAGCTGCTTTTGGCAGGCTCCAGCCCAGCTCTCAGCCTTCTGATGCTGCCCCTGGGGGGCAGTTTAGTGGGGTTTGGAGCAGTTTGGGCACTGACTGCTAACAGCCTCATTTCTGCACTGTTTTTGGCTTTACTGGCACCTAGTAAATGTGCAGGGCTCTCAGGGTCACCACCAGGGTCTTTGGTGAAGAGGAGTCTGAAACTGCATTTGCATCAGGGAGATGTATTAAGGCTAAATGAGGGGGGAACTTCTGCTGCTGGAGGCCACCTCTGCTGCAGGCCACAACTGCCTTTGAGCAAGTGGAGGTGCTCTGGGCTGTGCTGTCTGCTTGGAAGGTAGCACTGGCTGAGGGCTGGAGCTGCTGGTGGTGAGGGCAGCAGGGCTGTGGATTTGCCACTGAAGGGCTCAGGGCCCCATAAAACAGATTCACAGCTTCACAGATTGCACTGGGCAGGAAGGGACCCTCCAAGGGCATCTTGCCCAAGCCCCTGCAGGCAGCAGGGACAGCTCCAGCCAGAGCAGGCTGCACAGGGACACAGCAAGGCTGAGCTTGGATGTCTGCAGGGATGGGGCCTCAAGCACAGCCCTGGGCAGCCTGTGCCAGTCTCTCCACACCCTCCCTGGGCACAGCTTCCTCCTGATGTCCAACCTGACTCTGCTCTGCTCCACTTCCAACCCATTGCCCTCAGCCTGTGCCCACAGCCCCTTCTGCACAGTCCCTCCCCAGCCTGCCTGCAGGTCCCCTGCAGATACTGAAATGCAGCTCTGAGGTCTCCCTGCAGCCTTCTCTCCTGCAGGCTGCACAGCCCCAACTCTCCCAGCCTGTCCCCACAGCAGAGCTGCTCCAGCCCTCTGAGCATCTTGGTGGCCTCCTCTGGACCCTCTCCAGCAGCTCCAGGTCTCTTTTGTTTTGGGGTCCCAGAGCTGGCCCCAGCCCTGCAGGTGAGGTCTCCCCAGAGCAGAGGGGCAGGATCCCCTCTCTCCATCTCTGCCCACACTGCTCTGGATGCAGCCCAGGCTGCCCTTGGCCTTCTGTGCTGCCAGTGCCCATTGCTGGCTCCTGCACAGCTTCTCCCCCACCCAGCACCCCCAGGTCCTTCTCTGCAGGGCTGCTCTCATCTCCTCACCCCCAGCCAGGACTGATACTGAGGACTGCACTTGGCCTGATTGAACCTCCTGAGGTTCTCCTCAGCCACCTCTGCAGCCTGTCCATGTCCCTCTGGATGGCTCCATCCTGTCCTTCAGTCTATCAGCCACAGCACTCAGCTTGGTGTCATCTGCAGCCTTGCTGAGGGTGCCTCAGTGTCTGTGTCACTGATGAAGACCCCTCCAGCTCCCTTTGCCATCCCACTCCTTCCAGCCATGAGCTCCCTGGGAGTGAGTCTCTTTCCTTAAACCCATATCTAACTCCACACTGCAGAAGATCTGCACAGGGTGACAGTGCCCACGAGTCTGTGGCCATGCACACACAATCCCAGACAGCTTTACTGGGAGACCAACAACCCTCATCCCCCATTCCAGCTTCCCAACTTGTTCCTCATGTAGCAAAAGAGCTACCCATTGGAGGGTGTCTTCCCAGGAGACAAGGAAGGAGGAGGGGGAAGAGCTCTGGAGTGTTCCAGAAGTCCCTTGGCAGGCACAGTCTGGTGCCAGGTCAGGCTGGAGCCCCTGGTTGTTGTGAGTGGTGCCAGAGCATTTTCTGCAGGAGGTGCTGTGAGGCTGGAAGCACTTCACAGACAGCCTCAAGGGAGGTGGCCTCAAGGGAGGTGGCTGGAGAGGGGACATGTTGCAGTCAGAAATGAGCCTCTGGGCTCAGGGCATGATGTCCTGGTGGGACTGTGAGCCACACAGCAGCTCAGAGCAGATGATGGGATGGTTCCTTCTGCCTTCACCCTCCATGAACCCATCAAAGCTGTCATTGAAGTATTTCTACAGCGTGTGGCACTGGTTGCATAGTGAGGGAAGGGCTCAAAGCAGCTCCCCAAATGTGCTCTCTTATCAAAAGCAAGAAAGTTTTGAATGCAGAGATGATTCAAGCCCTGGGACCTGTCAGTGTGGCTGCCTCACCCTCCTCAACCATCTGCAGCAGGGTCTCTGCTGCAGCTTCTCTGGAGCACTCTATTAGGCTCCTTCATCTTACTTATCCAAGTCCTTAGTCAGCCCTGACTCACAGGGTGGTTCAGAGCTTCATCTGGTGCCTGACCATGACTCACAGGCCTCAGAAGGTGCCAGCATCTGCTGCTACCTGCTAGAGCCATGACATCAGCTGCATGATCACCACCAGACCCCACACTTGTGTCTCCAAGGTTCCTGTTTTCATTAGCCCCACTGAAACAGTCCCAGCAGAGCTTCTGGGGCAGCAATTCTGGAGCAGCCTTTGCTCCTCTGTGTCCCTAGGTCCTCAGGGAGAGACACAGCCTGGAAGAAGGTTGGAAAATGCTTGCTGTGGACTTTCCATCTCTTACAGGCTGTGCTTATGTCCTGCTGGGAGCCAGAACAGAGCTGATCCTGCTCAGAGCTGTCCCTGCCCAGCTCACCCTCTGCTCACTGAGGCACTCTCTGCAGCTCAGGGCAGCTTGGCACAGCCAGGGGCTGCTGCTAGCAGGGAGAAGCTGATGGGGACAGCTCCTGCCAAGGCCTGGGCTGCAGAAAGCCTCTGCCTGACACTTGCTCCTGGGCACACCAAGGCCACTGCCACAGCTTGTGCCACAGCTTGGGGGGCAGGAAGGCAGAGAGGGCACCTGCAGGGAGGAGCAGACAGCACAGGGGACCCTCAACTGCTCACCAAGGGATTGCAGCCCAGGGAGGGCATCCTCAGGAGCAAGCTGAGGGATCCCCAGGGTCAAGCCTCTTCTGCCCTGGCCAATGTCCCAGCAGGACTCTGTCCCTGCTGCCTGCCAGCCCCATCCCTGTGCTCCTGGATCCATGTGAGATGTGACTAAAACATACCCAGGGTGTGTCCCAGGGGATGCAGGAACTGTTCTGGCTCCCTGCACTGGGTAGCTGAGGCCAGAGGACCCCACTGCAGGCAGGAGAGCTCTGCCCTTGGGGTGTCTGCAGTGCTGAGAACCTCTCCTCACCTTGTCTCTCCAAAATGCCACATCCTGCCCTCCAGGGTGCCAGCTGCACCCTGCTGTGCTCCACAGCAGTGTTCCCAGCAGGAGCACTCTCCTTGCTCCCAGGCAGCCTGGCTCCTCTGCCTGCCACTGCTCTCTGAGCAGCATTCCCTGGGGATCCACACTCGACTCTGCTGGGGCAGCCTCCCTCACCTCTGAGCTGCCCTCTGTCACACACTGATGATGCTGATTTCATTACCTCTGTGCCCTCTGGCACAGAAATTTTACCCAGCAGGATTAAATGTTCCCAGTAGCCTAATTGGGGTTGTCACAGCTGTGGGCCAGTGGCTGGAGACAGAAAAATCACAGAACAGCAGAATTGTTTGGGCTGGAGTAGACCTCTGAGACCATCCAGTCCAGCCTCTGACCTAACAGCACATGGACCAGCCCATGGCACTGTGTGCCACATCCAACCTGTCCTTAAACACCCCCAGGGATGGTGACTGCACCACCAAATCCCTCCTGAGGAGCCTGCATCTCCAGAGAGGGGAACCAAGAGACACAGGCAGGCAGGGAGCAGCTGGGCTGAGCAATACAGTTCAAGAGCCATGCTCATCAGAGTGGCCAGCCCCTGACATAGAATAGGATCACAGAATCCCAAGCCTGTCCCCACAGGGGAGGTTCTCCAGCCTCCTGATCATCCTCATTACCTCCTCTGCACCTTCTCCAGCAGCTCCTTCTGCTGCTCCATGTCCTTCTTGTGCTGGGGGCACCAGGACTGGAGGCAGTGCTGCAGGTTGGGTCTCAGCTGAAAGGGACCTCCCAAGCTCACCCAGCCCAACCCCCTGCACTCAGCAGGGACATCCTCCACTAGAGCAGGCTGCCCACAGCCCTGTCCAGCCTCACCTTCAGTATCTCAGGGATGGGCCTCAAACACCTCCCTGGGCAACCTGTGGCAGTGTTGCAGCAGCCTCCTGGTGCAGAACTTGTTCCTCACATCCAATCTCAATCTGCTCTGCTCTCATTCCAAACCATTGCCCTGGTCCTGTCTCTGCAGGCCTTTGGGCACAGTCCCTCTGCAGCCTGCTTGGAGCCCCTGCAGGTATTGGAAAGCTGCTCTGAGGTCTCCCTGCAGCCTTCTCTTCTGCAGGCTGCACAGCCCCACCTCTCCCAGCCTATCCCCACAACGGAGCTTCTCCAGCCCTCTGAGCATCTTGGTGGCCTCCTCTGGACCCTCTCCAGGTCTCTCTTGTGTTGGGGTCCTGCAGCTGGCCCCAGCCCTGCAGGTGAGGTCTCCCCAGAGCAGAGCAGAGGGGCAGGATCCCCTCTCTCCATCTCTGCCCACACTGCTCTGGGTGCAGCCCAGGCTGCCCTTGGCCTTCTGTGCTGCCAGTACCCAGTTTCTCCTGCCCAGCTTCTCCCTCACCAGCCCCCCCAACTCCATCTCCTGACCCCCAGCCTGGACTGATACTGGGGCTTGCCCTGACCCAGGGGCAGGACCTTGCCCTTGGCCTGATTGAACCTCCTGAGGTTCTCCTCAGCCACCTCTGCAGCCTGCCCAGGTCCCTTTGGGTGGCTCCATCCTGTCCTTCAGTCTATCAGCCTGGACTGATACTGAGGGTTGCCCTGAGCCAGGTGCAGAACTCTGCACTTGCTCTTGTTGAATCTCATGAGATTTTCCTGGATCCACCTCTGGAGCCTGTCCAGGTCCCTCTGGCATATCAACAGTGCCCCTCAGCTTGGTGTTTCCCTGTGAACTCCTGGTCTCTGCTCTGGGGAAGGAGCCACTCCTGCCCTGGCTCCTGTTGGGGTCCCCAGAGCTGTTCTGGGCCTTCTCTGACTCCTTCAAGAAGGTTGTGCTGCTGTGACACATCTCATCCACCCATGTTCCTGCAATCCTCTGGTGCCCTGTCCCATGTACATCCCTCACTGTCGTGCAGTCCTACCTGTGGGGTCAGCTTCTTGGCCCTGGGGAGGTTTAGTGAAGCCTCCTGAGGCTCTCACAGAGGTGCCAGTCTGCTTGGTTTCTGCCCAGGGCAGGAGCAGCAAGTCTGTGCCTGACCATTTATTCCTAGTGATGCACAGCCTCTCTCAGCAGCAGAGCAACTGCCAGCTGCTAATTAAACAGCAAGCCCCAGGTGCAGTGTGCAGAGTGCTAAGCTCTGCATCTTACTCATTTGGGTGGCATTGTACTCATGGAGCACAGACACAAAATTAAGCCCTGTGGAAGGAGAGCTTCCTTTAATAGCTTCCTGAAGGGCTGCTGGTGTTGACACTTTGTCCTTGCATCCATCTAAGAGGCTTTTGGCTGGGGGAAGGAGAAGCTTCCACCTCTCTGTGGGTTGGGGTGCAATTGGTGAGGTCTGTCAGTCCCATGGGAATGGGAGCAAAACCAGGGAGCAAGGGCATCCAGATCCTGCTGCACAGGAGCAGACCTCCCTGGGAGTGTAAGGAAGGTCTTTCATGCCTGACCATCCACTGGAGACTCAGTCAGCAGACCCACAGGGTCCTTCATCCTTGGCACCCACAGGGCTCCTTTGTCCTTGGCACCCAGGGGGATCCTTAGTCCTCAGCACCCACAGGGATCCTTAGTCCTCGGCACCCACAGGGATCCTTCATCCTCAGCACCCACAGGGATCCTTAGTCCTTGGCAGCCACAAGGATCCTTCATCCTTGGCACCCAGAGGGATCCTTCATCCTTGGCACCCACAGGGATCCTTCATCCTTGGCACCCAGAGGGATCCTTCATCCTTGCCACCCACAGGGATCCTTAGTCCTTGGCAGCCACAAGGATCCTTCATCCTCAGCACCCACAGGGATCCTTAGTCCTTGGCAGCCACAAGGATCCTTCATCCTTGGCACCCAGAGGGATCCTTCATCCTTGGCACCCACAGGGATCCTTCATCCTTGGCACCCACAGGGATCCTTCATCCTTGGCACCCACAGGGCTCCTTTGTCCTTGGCACCCACAGGGCTCCTTTGTCCTTGGCACCCACAGGGCTCCTCAGTCCTTGGCACCCACAGGACCCATGGTGGCTCAGGAAGGAGCTTTCCCCAGACTCTCCTGGGCAGCAGTGTTCTAGACCCTGAGGACTCTGTCCCACCAGCCCAGGAGGTTTGCAGCTGAAGGGCTGGGGAGAGTCTCCCCCACTCTGCTGGACTTCATTGCTTGCCTTAACTGAGCTCCCCAAGAAGGCTGTAGAAGAGCTTGCAGCTGGCCCTGGCAGCATGAGCAAACTCCTTCCTGGCCTGGCCTGAGTGCTGCAGCCCAGCTGTGTGTGGCCTCTGAGGCAAAGGTTCCACAGCAGCCCTGCAGCTCTGGGGGTAGACTATGCTCCCAGTCAGTGCTGGGACTGCCTCAGAGCTCTTTGAATGCTACCTCTGTCTCATTTAAGTCAGGAAGGAGCTCTGCCTGTGTGTGTGCACCAGCCTGCCAGCACAGGGCATGGCACAAGGCACCCTCAGGTTCAGCTCTGTCCCTCACCTCAGCTTCCACCCTGCTCTGCCCCATGGTTATCTTGCTCAGAATGCACTGTTCCTGATTTCCCAGCCTAAGCCCACAGCTCCTGCTGCCTACAGACAGCATCTGCAGCCCAGCTGTGACAGGAGCAGTGCTGCAGGCCACTGTGCCTGCAGGGACACTGCCTGCCCTTTGGAGAGCATTTGCATGGCCCCATCCCACACAGCCTTCTCCTGGGGGATGGTTGCTGCTGCTGATTCACTGCAGCCCCCTGGACATGCCCTGGTGCCATGTGGAGCAGCTCTTTTGCCTGAGGCCTTATTTTCGCTGCAGCAGCTTAATAAAAGGCAGAGGCCCTCTGCTCTGTGAAGGGCTGGGAGCTGATTGATGGTGGCTGCCTGGCTCCTGGGGAAGGCTGTGTGATTGTCTGCCTCTTCATTAGCTGATCTAGCCAGATTTTGGTCCTCACTCTAGCAAAGATCTTTAAATTATGCTCTTCAGACAATAAATGTCAGCAGAAACTTGTCCTCTTTTCACTAACTCTACTGGATGGAGCTCATTTTGCAGCTCCCCAATTCCTTTTTTTTCCCCTGTTGGTTTGGGGATGAGCTCTTCAAGTTAAACATGCAGCAGTGTTCAAAAAACTTCATCCAGATCCTCTGGATTGGGTCCAGAGGAGGCCACCAAGATGCTCAGAGGGCTGGAGCAGCTCTGCTGTGAGGACAGGCTGAAAGAGTTGGGGCTGTGCAGCTTGGAGAAGAGAAGGCTCCAGGGAGACCTCAGAGCAGTCTTCCAGTACCTGAAGGGGTTCCAGGAGAGCTGGGGAGGGACTTTTGACAAGGGCTGGGAGTGCCAGGAGGAGGGACAATGGATTGGAGCTTGAGGAGGGCAGATTGAGAGTGGAGATGAGGAAGAAATTCTTGAGAGCGAGGAGACACTGGCACAGGTTACCCAGGGAGGTTGTGGCTGCCCCCTCCCTGGAGGTGCTGAAGGCCAGGCTGGATGAGGCCCTGAGCACCCTGTGCTGGTGGGAGGTGTCCCTGCCCATGGCAGGGGGTTGGAGCTGGATGAACTTTCAGGTCCCTTCCAGCCCAACCCTTTCCATGAACCTGTGAATCTGTGAAATCCCAACCAGTCCTCTCTGTGGTGGGTAGCAGAGGATGAAGGGGAGAAGGCAAAGCCCTTTCCCAGGCATGGTGCCCTGGGGGTTCAGAGGGGTCTCACATCCCTTTTGCAGCTGTTGAGCAGTGGTGCTAAGGCCTCCATCAGGGTCACCAGGTAGTGATTTTCCTTGGAAGTCCCAAAGCTGTTAGGTCTAATAGAGAGAATGAATAACTGAGACTTGCAAAGGCCTTGGGAGGGGACAGGCTCCTGTGCAGCTCAGCAGGACACAGCAGCAAGAGAGGCAGCTTCCCTGGGTGTGCTTGAAGGACTTTCTGTGCTGCTCAGCACTGAGGATTCAATCCTCAGGAGGCCCCAGCCTGACTCCTTGCTGTACACAGCCCAGAGAAGCCCACCTGGTGCTGCTGTGCCCAGGGCTCAGCCAAGCTGAGGAAGAGGAGCAGAATTCTCTTGGAGGTGCAGGTTTGATTTGGGAAGACCAATTACTGTAAAATTTACTGTGCCCATTGGCAACCAGTCCCAGGGGTCAGCTCCTCCCACTGTGGCAAATCCACTCCTCATCTTCAGCTTCATCCTTCAAGCTCCATGTTACAGCCATCAGATCTTGTTCTGACTTTTATTCATCATTTAAAGGCTCCTGCTCCTGGAAATCTCAGGAGCAGGTTTATGATTGACAGAGTGCATTGGGCTGGAAGGGACCCTCCAAGGACAGGCAGCAGGGACAGCTCCAACCAGAGCAGACTGCCCAGGGCAGATGATCTCTGCAGTCCCAATGGCCCAACCTGAGCCATTCTAGGATTCTTTTAGAGTCTCTTCCTTGATCCTGCACAGGGCTGAGGCAGGCAAGAACAGGGCCTGCTCCTCTCTGGGCCATGCCAAACCAAGTGAGCTCCACTCACCCTTGAGCCTTGCTGGAGGCTGGGTGCAGCCTTCCCTCTGTAGTTGCCCAGCAGAGCACTGCAGGGTAAGGCTGTGCTCACCCGAGGTCACTGCAGCCTCTTCCTCAGGGAGGAGCAGGAGGGGGATGGCTTCTGTGTGTGCTGCAGAAGAGCCACAGCCTGCAGGGCAGCTCTGCAAAGGGTTCAGGGGAGCCAAAGAAACGAGGCCAGCAGCATGGACTTGGTGCTGCAACACATCCCAGCTTCACAGAGTGCTGTGGGCTGGAAGGGACCCTCCAAGGGCATCCTGCCCAACCCCCTGCAGGCAGCAGTCCCCAGCCAGAGCAGGCTGCCCAGGGCAGATGATTTCTGAGGTCCCTGACAACCTAAGCCTGTTCTAGGATTCTGTCAGAGTCACTTCCCTGGTCCCACACAGTGAGGGTGTCCCACACAGTTGTGAGGAGTGTTTGGTGAGATGACAGAAAGGAGGCAGGGAGCAGAAGGGACTCAGCAAGACTCTGTTACAACTCAGAAGACCTCTGAGAGAGGTAAAACCAAACCAGAAGTAGAGGCTTATCCACAGGCACACAGTGGGAAGGGAAAGGGCTGTTTGTCAGTTTTTTCATTTCTCTTTCATCTGGCCTAGCAGCTCCCAGTCCCTCCCCTTTCAGAAATGTAGTTATTCAAGTTTATATTCTAATAAAACTGGATTTAGAGTTTAAAAGCCCTGATGGTATTTGGAGAATGTTCACTGCAAGGAGCAGGTGGGGACAGATCTCCCTCTCTGGCTGGCTGCAGGTGGCTGTTTGTGGAGCCCTTGTGCTCTGCACAGATCCTGCCCCACTGCAGCCCTGTGCAGGGGTTTCTCAAGGCTGTTTGCCAGAGCAGGCTGGGGCTGGAGCAGCAGGGCAGGTGCAGCTGCCTGGCACAGAGCAAGAAGAGCAGGGAGCAGGCACTGCAAAGGTGAGGCTCTGGGTTATGAGGGGTCTGAAGGCTGCTCTGGCTCAGATTAGCTTCTTGATTACTGCACTGTGTTCTCATCAGAAGAGAAGAGGGTTTGATCAAAGGAAGATTACCTCCAAAGGGGAAGAGGAGGTTTCATTAGAGAGGCTTAGATGATGTGAAGTAACTTAACTCATCTTTTGAACAGCTCAGCTTAACCCTCGGGGCAGAGCTGCTGCCGCCTGTGTCAGCAGGCAGCTCCCAGCACAGCAGACACTTGGGAACCCAGAGATGCTCCAGCACCCACCCTTGGCCCCTGGTGTCTGACCTAACCATGCAACATGCAGACAGACTCTGTCTCTTTCTGCAGGGATTGACCAGGGCCAGACACCTCTTCTAAACTCACATCCAGAAGTCAGAAGTAGAATGGACAGCACCCGGCAGCCCTGTGCCCTTGAGGGCCCAAAACACAGCAGAGACTTGATGCAGTGCCCAGCTGGCTGCTGCTGGTGCAGGTGCCTGGGACAGGGAGGCTCCTTCCTGCTCCTTGTCCCTTTTGGGCATGGCCACAGGCAAGAGAGGAGCCCTTGGACAGCAACGAGCCAGAGATTCCCAGGGGCATGAGGTCAGGAGGTCACTACCTGCCCCTGAATTTCCTCACTCCTTCACCTGCTGCAGGATCCAGGCCAGCTTTAGTCTGCCTGACTGAGAAGCCTCTAGCCAAGGAGTCTCTGAGAACTGACTCTTGCTTGACTTCCTTCTCCTGTCCCTCTTTAGGGAGGGGATTCTGCCTCTCTGCTCTGCTCAGACTACACCTGCAGCACTGCCTCCAGTTCTGGGGCTCCCAGCATAAGAAGGATCTGGAACTGTTGGAGAGGGTCCAGAGGAGGTCATGAGAAACTGGAGAAACTCCACTGTGAAAACAGGCTGGGAGGGTTGGGGCTGTTGAGCCTGGAGGAGAGAAGGCTCCAGGGAGACCTTAGAGCAGTCTTCCAGTACCTGAAGGGGCTCCAGGAGAGCTGGGGAGGGACTTTGGACAAGGGCTGGGAGTGACAGGAGGAGGGAGAATGGATTGGAGCTTGAGGAGGGCAGATTGAGAGTGGAGATGAGGAAGAAATTCTTTCGAGTGAGGGTGGTGAGACACTGGCACAGGTTGCCCAGAGAGGCTGTGGCTGCCTCCTCCCTGGAGGTGTTGAAGGCCAGGCTGGATGAAGCCTTGAGCACCCTGTGCTGGTGGGAGGTGTCCCTGCCCATGGCAGGGGGTTGGAGCTGGATGAGCTTTCAGGTCCCTTCCAGCCCAACCCATTCTGTGACTCCATGACTATGAATGCTCTCACAGAGCAGCAGAGAGCTCACCCCATGTCAGCTCCTTACTGCCTTCTTCCCCCAGCCTGGGCCAGCAGGACTGCTTGGTTGCTGTCACAGGCAGCCTGGGCCAGCAGGACTGCTTGGTTGCTGTCACAGGCAGTCTGTAGCCAGCCCTGCAAAGACACCCACTGGAAGTGATGTCTGGGAGACCATGGCAGAGCTCAGTCACTGTGCTCCTGCTGGCAGCCTCCCAGGGTGAGCTCAGGGCTGTTGTCTTCTGTGTGTGAATCTCCTGGGAAGATAAAAAAACCATAGGAGGGGGATTTAGCAAATGAGCAGCAGATAAGGGCTTTGGACTGATCTGTCACAGGCTGCACCAGGGAGCAGATTGTGTTGCTCATTGCAGCCCAGAAGGCCAAGAGCAGCCTGGGCTGCATCCAAAGCAGCGTGGGCAGAGATGCAGAGAGGGGATCCTGCCCCTCTGCTCTGCTCTCCTCTGCTCTGGGGAGACCTCACCTGTGGGGCTGGGGACAACAGTGGGTCCCCCAACACAAGAAAGACCTGGAGCTGCTCCAGAGGGTCCAGAGGAGGCCTCCAAGATGCTCAGAGGGATGGGAAGCTCTGCTGTGGGGACAGGCTGGGAGAGTTGGGGCTGTGCAGCCTGCAGAAGAGAAGGCTGCAGGCAGACCTCAGAGCTGCATTTCAGTATCTGCAGGGGACCTGCAGGCAGGCTGGGGAGGGACTGTGCAGAAGGGGCTGTGGGCACAGGCTGAGGGCAATGGGTTGGAAGTGGAGCAGGGCAGAGTTAGGTTGGACATCAGGAGGAAGTTGTGCCCAGGGAGGGTGTGGAGAGACTGGCACAGGCTGCCCAGGGCTGTGCTTGAGGCCCTGTAAAGTTGTAGCACCAGGTCTAACCTGCCTGCTCCCCCAACATGAAAGTGGGGGGAACAGTAACACAAAGCTCAGGGTTGAGATAAAAAGATAAGAGTTAGGTATAAAATATCATAATCAGGATGCATAACTCTCTTAGCTGTTGATCTAATTAACCTAATAATGCAGTGCATGATTGCTTTAGCTCAGCCTATTTACAGAAGCAGCACAGTGAAATACAGGGTCAAAATCCCAGGACAAAAGAAACCCAAAGCAAGCAGCTACCCCAGCCCACCTGTCCCACCACCATCCCTGTGCTAAACAGCCAGCACCCAGGAACCCACAGCCCAGCAGCAGCAACCAGAGCAGGAAGACTCTCAGGCTGCAGTCTGAACCTCCAGCCCCAACCAAGGACAGGGACACCTCCCACCAGCACAGGGTGCTCAGGGCCTCATCCAGCCTGGCCTTCAACACCTCCAGAGAGGAGGCAGCCACAGCCTCCCTGGGCAACCTGTGCCAGTGTCTCACCACCCTCACTCGAAAGAATTTCTTCCTCATCTCCACTCTCAATCTGCCCTCCTCAAGCTCCAATCCATTGTCCCTCCTCCTGGCACTCCCAGCCCTTGTCCAAAGTCCCTCCCCAGTTCTCCTGGAACCCCTTCAGGTACTGGAAGACTGCTCTGAGGTCTGCCTGGAGCCTTCTCTTCTCCAGGCTCAACAGCCCAAAGTCTCCATGCCTGCCCCTACAGCAGAGCTTCTCCAGCACTCTGATCACCTTGGTGGCCTCTTCTGCCCCCTCTCCAGCAGCTCCATGTCCTTCTTGTGCTGGTTCCCCAGAGCTGGAGGCAGTGCTGCAGGTGAGGGTTGAGCAGAGCAGAGCAGAGGGGCAGAATCCCCTCCCTGTGCTGCTGCTCTCCCTTCTCTGGCTGCAGCCAGCACACAGCTGCCTCTGGGCTGCCACTGACCAGTGCTGGCTGCTGGGCAGGTTGGTACCAACTGGCACCCCCAGGTCCTTCTCCTGCCGCCTGCTCTCAGCCACTCCTCACCCAGCCTGGATTTCTGCTTGGGATTGCCCTGACCAGGTGCAGGACATTGAACTTGGCTTGGTTGGACTCCATGAAGTTGGTTGATCCTCACCCTTCCTGCCTGTCCATTTCCCTCTGGCTGCAGTTGCCTTCCTGCATTTCCTGCATGTCTCTCAGGCAGCTCGGGCAGGAGGATGAGCAGCTCCATCCCCAGCTCTCCATGAGGCACTGGCAGAGAAATGAGAGGCTCAGCCCTGGCAGGAGTCAAACATCTTTATTGGGATGGCACATTAGAGATGGTAATTGTCTCACAGCAAAGGTATTGCACCCAACACGAGGTAATTTAGTTTAGATCTCGTTACGATGGAGCAAGATGAATTAATCACCACACTGGATGTTAGTGGTTGCCTAGGGAGCCATGATCATGACCTGATTATCTTTAACATGGGCAAAGAGAGAGCAGGCCCCACCAACCAGACACACAGGGGCTCTGCAAGGGCTCAGCTCCCAGAGCTGGGAAAGATGATGAGTGGAATTAATTTGGAGGGAAATTTTAATACCAAAAAAAAAAAAAAAAGTGAATGAGGATGGAAAATTCTTTAATGAGAGATTATTAAGTCATAATTTCACCTCAAAGAAAGAGGACAACTCTGCCTGGAAGTCCATGCTGATTTAGTGGCAAAATGAAGGAGGCTGCTGGGAGTGGAGGTGAAACATGGAAAGACTGGGGAAAGGGAAAGCACTCAGAACTGCAGCAAGGCAAGGCAGGGAGCAGCTCTGATGGGTTAGAGCAGAGCCCTCCCCCAATGACTTATTATGAACCTGCCCCATAGGAAATAAATTCACTGCAACTCAGGATTTGGAGAGTCAGGAAAATGCAATTGTGTTTTTTACAGTTTAAACTAAATCTAAGAGTGTAGACAGAACAAGCTCTTACAGAATGCAGTAGCCTTGGAGAAGATGGGGAGGGGGATGGGGAGAAGATGGGGAG
>WBNM01026590.1:5879-24205 GCA_013399055.1 Ramphastos sulfuratus
GGTCCCTCTGGATGGATCCCTGCCCTCTAGCAAGTGACTGTGCCACACAGCTTGGTGCCAGCTGCACACTTGCTGAGGCTGCACTGATTCCTCTGTCCATGGCACTGACAAAGATGCTAAATGTTAATTATCTTTCAGCAAAACTTGGATCTGAAATTTGCGGAGCAATCTTTGTGAGCAGAGCAGGTTGTGAGGAAGTGAAGAGAGATTCTCTTAAGACTTTTTATATCATTTGAATTTCTTTTGTGCGTTTAGAACAGCCTGAGATGTTTGTGTTTGCTTTGCAGCTTTAGCCTTTCCCCCAGCCTCTCTGAATCAAGGAAGAGCCAAACAATCTGTGCTATTTGAGGAATGAGGCTTGAACCTTTTTAAAGTTTTTTTTTTTAATTGATTCCAGAATAGAAATCTAATTATCTGTATTGCATATGAGGATGTTTCATTTCTCTGGAAGTAAAAGAAAACACACAAATGAAACCCATAAAACCACAGAGGGAATAATCCAATAACTGCATTGAACTGGAGATGGCAAAATTTCCAGTAATGCACAGACATATCCCACTAAGAGTCCTCTGCTCATAAAAGTATAAATGGGGAGGTTTTTTATGCAAAGAAACTTGGCTTTTAGCTGCAGTGACTTGGCTGTTGTTAACCACTTTACACTTCTTTGCTAGCTTTGTGTAAAACAGTTTGGTGGTGCCTGTGTGATTCTTGGGTAACTCATGTTTGGAGCAGAAGATCTCAGAGGTCTCTTCCAACCCAGTATATTCTTGTGATATATTAATTTGGAGGTGTTCAAGGCCAGGTTGGATGAGTCCTTGAGTGACCTGTGCTAGTGGGAGGTGTCCCTGCCTATGGCAGGGGGTTGGAACTGGCTGAGCTTCGAGGTCCCTTCCAACCTTCCCATTCTATGGTTCTATGAAATCTCTTTTTGAACTGTCCCGAGCCATCTCTCTTAGGTGCTGTTGTGAATGCCACCAAGAAAGAGGCAGAGGGCAGAACATTTGTTGGGCTATTTTAGGAATCCAACCTAAGGCCAATTCTAGAGACTAATGCAGCACTTGAGTCCTGCTGGGGTGGAGATGAAACCATCAATCCAAACCACCACCGTGCACCTCAGCTGCAGGCAGCAGCAAGCAGAGCAGAAGTTCTGTCTGGCAGGTAAATAAATTCCTTTAAATTGCTGATGATTGTGAGCTGCTCTGCTAGAGTGGGAAATGCACTGGCAGAGGCACAAAGCCTGTGCTGTTCCAGCTCAGCTTTATGTGCCTGGACAGCCTGGGAAATAAAGTTTTCCAACTCAGGATTCCTGATGGGGTTGTTTACAAATAGACATAGGAAACTCTAAGTCTTGCAACTGCTTGGAGGTAGAGATACCAGGAACTTGTGGCAGATGCCCTTTGTGTGTGAGGTGTGAGTGTGTCTGTCCCTCAACAGCCATCTCTCACAGTCCTGGTAGCCAGTGAAATTCACAGACAAGACACAGATTTTTGTGACAAGAGTTTCTTTCTTGGACATGTGAAAGGCTTAGATGCACACAGGGGCTTGGAAGTATTTCCATAGTCAATGATGGCAATTCAGGGCAAAGAATAATAGAATCATAGAATGGTAAGGCTGGAAGGGACCTCAAGGATCAGCCAGTTCCAAACCCTTGCCATAGGCAGGGACACCTCCCACTAGCACAGGTCACTCAAGGCCTCATCCAACCTGGCCTTGAACACCTCCAGGGAGGGAGCAGCCACAACCTCCCTGGGCAATCTGTGCCAATGTTTCTAGTGGTCATGGAGGTGTTTAGTAGGTTGGACTTTTATCTTAGATGTCCTTCCAGCCTTAATGATTCTATGACTATGATATGTTTACTTAGGTGAGTGTAGACATATTTTAAATACCTCTACATAGAACTGTTTTGGTTGGAAAAGACCTTCAAGACCACCAGGTCCAACTGTCACCTCAGTGCCATCATGCTCAAAGTGTTTGCACAGTTTTCTAAACACCTCCAGGGATGGTGGCTCCACACAAGCCTGGGCAGCCTGTTCCAGCGCCTGAACACTCTTGCAGGAAAGAGATTTGTCCTAATTTCCAACCCAAACTTCCCCTACTGCAGCTTAAGGCCATTTCCTCTCATCCTGTTGCCAGTTACTTGGGAGAAGAGACCAATCCCCACCTTCACTACAGCCTCCTTTCAGGTACTTGTATGGAGTCAGAAGGTCTTCCCTTAGCCTTTTCTTCAAGATAAGCCCCCCAGCTCTGCCAGCTGCTCCCCACCAGGGTGAAGGGTTCTCCACACCCTTCACCAGCTTNGCTACTCAATGCCCTTCTTGCAGAGAGGGGCCCAAACATACCTATGTACACACACACACATGAATCTAAATAGCAAAACACATCTCTGGATGCTAGCTCCAAAAGTCTAACTCGGCAAGACACTGCTTTGCCAAAAGACTGAGGGGAAAGCATTAAATTGATTTTTCCTGGAGTTGCTTTCTGAGAGTCAATTTGTATTCATCTGAGTGCAGGAGGCTAATGGCAAAAGCAAACCCCCTCCTCCCCAGCCCACCCCAGCACTACATGCTCCCAAACACTTAATGTGCAGCTTCAAAAGGTCAAGATGTTCTAATTGTGTAGGAGCAAGTTTGTTTTGATTAGCAGTGGTAGGAACATTGCTTCCTTTGGGCTTGAAAGAGAACAGCACAAGTTGGTGTGACAAAGCTCTGTGAGGTCTGCCTGAGCCCCTCCTGTCCTGCAGATGTTGCAGTGAAGTACAGTGGAGGTGAAATATGGAAGTGTTCTGGTAGATGAGAGCCTATCAATTGTCTCACAGGAAGCACTTCATAATCTTTATTAATGCCTCATTTGGTAACCTTAGTTACAGATAAAGCTTTAGATGAATTTTGTGCATTATGCATGCAATGATTTCATGCTTGCATTGCTGCAGAATATCACAGCGTCATAAAATATGGATTTTACTTGCTGGGCAGAAAATCAGGTGTATCAAAGGAGCACTCACTTTTACTCTGAGACAGGCTCAGAAGTCAAGCTGACAGCATTTCCAGCTGCAGAGAGAGAAATAGCCACAGCCACAGCTGCTGCATAGAGCTCGCTGCGTGTCTCGCTATGGGCAAGGGAAAGCAGTTAAACACCTCCTGGCTTCAGGGGTAGAGGATCAGGCTCATGGCAGGGGAGATGGAACTGGGTGATCTCTAAGGTCCCTTCCAACCCAATCCCTTCTGTGAATCAAATCTGCAGCACTTCTGAAGATCATGGCTCAAAAACTTAGAATCATTGAATCATAGAATGGTAAGGTTGGAAGGGACCTCAAAACTCAGCCAGTTCCAACCCCCTGCCATAGGCAGGGACACCTCCCACTAGCACAGCTCACTCAAGGTCTCATCCAGCCTGGCCTTGAACACCTCCAGGGAGGGAGCAGCCACAACCTCCCTGGGCAACCTGTGCCAGTGTCTCACCACCCTCACTGCAAACAACTTCCTCCTAACATCCACTTTCAATCTCCCCTCTGACACTTCAAACCCATTCCCCTTGTCCTGCCATTCCCAGACCTTGTCAATAGTCCCTCCCCAGCCTTCCTGGAGCCCCCTTCAGATCCTGCAAGGCCACTCCAAGCTCTCCTGGAAGCCTTCTCTTCTCCAGGCTGCAGAGCCCCAACTCTCTCAGCCTGTCCTCACAGCAGAGCTGCTGCAGTCCTCTCAGCATCTTGGTGGCCTCCTCTGCACTGGCTCCAACACTTCCATGTCCTTCCTGTGCTGGGGGCTCCAGAACTGCACACAGGACTGCAGCTGGGGTCTGAGGAGAGCAGAGCCAAGGGGCAGAATCCCCTCCCTTGCCCTGCTGCCCACACTGCTCTTGCTGCAGCCCAGCACACAGTTGCTGTTTGGGCTGCACTCACACTGCAGCCTCATCTTGAGCTTTTCCTCACCCCAGACCCCCAGGGCCTGTTCCTCAGGGCTGCTGTCAGCCATTCCCCACCCAGCCTACAGTTGTGCTTGGACAACTTTATGAACATCTTCAATTTCCCCACTTTATTCTAGAGCACAGTGACACTTAGAGCAGCCAAGCAGGGTTTTTTGTTTTTTGGGTTTTTTTTAATTCCTGACTCTAAATTCAAGGAATTAACAATTCATTCTGGTTTTAATGGGGTACTCTACAGCAACAGTTAAGAATAGATCTTAATTCTCCTGACTCACAGTCCCATCAGCAGAAGACAGCTGCTACATCACAGCACTGACAGCAACTGCCAGAACTCTGTGGTCTGGCAACAGTGTGGAAAGCAGCATCAGGCTCTTTGTAGCAAGTCCAGAGGGTTGCCTTTGGATGGACTTTTGCTCACATTTGTCAGCAAAGCCATGGCAACAAAGTCAAAGCCCCAGACAAGGCTTTGAAAGTATTCCTTAACAGCTCTGACAGACTTCACATCCTCACAAAGACAGATCAGCTGTGAGGGCTTCGGAGCCTTCAGAACCCTATCTGAGCATCTCTGCACATCAGGCTGGTTTTGGTACCTAGATGCTGCATTGTAGAGCAGAATGGTGGCAACAGATGCACTAAAAGGCCTCTCTGCTGGTCTGTTTTCTCTTCTGCAGCAAGGGAACACATTCCACTTGAGAACTCCTGCTCTAGAAGGCTGGAGCTGCCTGGGAAACTGGAGAGAGAGCAGTGCCAGTTTGGTCCAGGTTCTTTCACTGCCAATTTTCACAGACTCTATCAGACAGCACTTGAAGGAATTCACCAAAATACTACCACAAGTTATTATTACCTGAGACCTAAACAAGAAGGGAATGAATTAATCTGTGGTTGGCTCAAAGTAGGGGAAAGAAGAGTGAGGGCAGATTTCAGAGCTTCTCCTGTGCCTTTCTGCATTTATTTATAGAATCATAGAATGGGAAGGTTGGAAGGGACCTCAAAGCTCAGCCAGTTCCAACCCCCTGCCATAGGCAGGGACACCTCCCACTAGTACAGGTCACTCAAGGCCTCATCCAACCTGGTCCTGAACACCTCCAGGGAGGTTGTGGAGCACAGAAGCAGCAAATATGACCAAAGATTACTTGGAGTTTTTCTGGATTTAGCTCCCAACTGTTTTATCATAGTCCTACTCAGATATACATAAAACAATTCATTAGCTTGATCATAATAAAATAATTTTCCCCAAAGAGCAACAAAAACATATTTAATTGTGTTGAGTTTTTCTGGATTCAGCTCCCAACTATTTTCTTCATAGTTCTACTCAGATACACATAAAATAATTCATTAACATGATGATAATAAAAGGATTTCTCCCAAAGAGTAACAAAAACATATTTAAATGTGTTGATTTTTTTCCCCCTGGATTTAGTTTGGTTTTGCTGTTCCTTGGGTGCTGTTTTTCATTGAGTTTCAACACCATGTCCATAACAGGTCTGGCAGCTTCAAAAGGTGACATGGTGACACCTTACTGATTGCCTTGGTGCCAAAGGATTTTAAACACTGCCTTTCTAGAGTTAGTCTTCCCTCATATTTTATAGTCAATTCTCTTTTTTTTTATCATGTGATAACAGCAAATATCAGACTGAAGGATTTTATTCCTGCGTGGCAAAAGTCTTCGCTCGGAGCTTGATGTATTCTGTGATCGATAACTGTGGTGGGAGGCAGCAGCAACAGCTGCAGCTCTGGCTAAAATGTGGAGCACAAATGTGCTTTCAATTGATCTCTCTGCTCTGAGACTTTCAAAATGCTTCTCTTATGACTCCCCCTCCCTGTCCTCCTATGAAATCAGCAAGTTGCGTCAAGAGCTCACCGACATCAAAAGTTGAGGAGTTGGTTGTTTGCCTGTCTGTAGTGGTACCATAACTCCAGCTCTGTCCTGTGTAGAGGTCATGAGTCAATACAAATCCCTCTCCAGAAGCAGTGTCCAATCTCAAGCAGATGGAGATTGGACCTTAGGAACAGGTTCCTGACTATGAGGGTAGTGGAACACTGGAACAGGTGGTTGAGGCCCCAACCCTGGAGATCACAGCTCACAGTAACACTTCAATTAAAGAGGATCATGTCCTTGAATCTTGATTACAGCAAACCTGTGTTTAGTACAAAGCTCCATTGACAAAACAGGAGCCTGGAGAGCATCAGGGATTAAGGCAGACTTTGATGTGAGCTGAATCAGCATCAGGAGATGGAAAGCTTCGTGCTTGGTCAGAATGTGAGGCAGCAGTGAGTGGAGGAGCACAGCCTTGGTCAGGGTCTGACACAGCTACAGTGCAAGCAGGACTGGTTTGGTTGATTCTGTGGTTCGTGGAGATGTCTTCATATCACAGCTCACAGCATGTCAGGGGTTGGAAGGGACCCAAAGAGATCATCCAGTCCAAGCCCCCTGCCAGAGCAGGACCAGACAATCCAGCTCAGGGCACACAGAACACATCCAGACAGGCCTCGAAAGGCTCCAGAGAAGGAGACTCCACAACCTCTCTGGGCAGCCTGTGGCAGTGCTCTGGGACCCTTCCAGGCAAGAATTTCCCCCTTGTGTTGAGCTGGAACCCAGTGCTCTGGGCATTAGCTTTGTCCTTGGTATTTGCTACTTGATTTGAATTGTCAGCCCACTAAAACTTACTCAGAAAGCCACAGTTATAATAAAGTCATTGAGGTTTGGACTTGCTTTGGTCCAAAATTGACCACACACTGCACACAGAAGCATTGTCCCTGATTTTGTGGTGTAGTCACCATTTTAAATCTTATTCTCTTGCTCAGATTTAAGTTTCATGGAAACATGAGGAGGAATTATTTTCACTATGAGGGTGACAGGAGCCTGCAACAGGCTGCTCATGGAGGTGTGGAGTCTCCCTCTTTGGAGATATTCAAACCCTGCCTGGATGTGTTGCTGTGTGATCTGGTTTAGGTGATGCTGCTCTGGCAGGGATTGGACTGGATGAGCTTTGGAGGTCCCTTCCAGCCCCTGACACTCTGTGATCCTGTGATTCTCTGACTTTATGCATTGAGGACATGTTTGCTTATTTGACTACAGAAGCAGATGTTTTCAATCAGCATAATGGTGGCAATGATAACCCATCACTTCTGCAAGCTATTGCAGCAAATTTAGGAGCTGACAGTGCATCTCAGTAGGGTTGCTCAGGAGAAACGAAAAATGTCTTCTGAAGGATGAAAAATGAAGTTGATTTTATTTTTCCATTCTGCAGAGAGGGGAAAAAAAAGAACAATGGGGGAAAAAAGTCACAGAAGCAATGGTTTAACAACTAAGGATGCACCAGGGAGGTGGTGAAGTCACTGTCAGTGGAGGTGTTCAAGACAAGCCTGGATGGGGCACTTAGTGCCATGGTCTGGTTGATTGGCTAGGGCTGGGTGATAAATTGGTTGGATGAGCTTGGAGAGCTCTTCCAACCTGCTTGTTTCTATGATTCTATGACTCTTTGACTCTATGACTCTTTGACTCTATGACTCTATGAATCTATGATTCTATGACTCTGTGACTATGATTCTATGACTCTATGAATCTATGACTCTATGGTTCTATGATTCTATGGTTCTATAATTCTATGAATCTATGACTCTATGACTCTATGGTTCTATGAATCTATGACTCCTCCATGATTCCATGATTCTATGATTCTATGAGGCTATAATTCTATGAATCTATGACTCTATGATTCCATGATTCTATGATTCTATGAGACTATAATTCTATGAATCTATGACTCTATGATTCCATTACTCTATGATTCTATGACTCTCTGATCCTATGACTCTGACTCCATGACTCTGACTCCATGGCTCCATGGCTCCATGGCTCTAGGACTCATTTTGATAAAAACTGGCTGGAAATTAAATATGTTGCAAGAAGTAATGAAGTGCTTGTTCTGAAATCAAGCCTCCAAGAACTGTATGAAGTTCCATTCATATTGCTAGAGCTGTGCTCATGTTTTCTGCTGTGGGCATGGAGCTCCCTTGCTCTATTAGCTCCATCTCAGAGCAGTGCTATTTTAGGGAAGGCAGGCTGTCAGCAGAGACAGAAAGCCATTCCAGCTGACAGTCCCTCCTTGCTGTCTCATTGTTGGAGGGGGTGAATCACCTTTTTTACGTGCCTAGAGGGATGCTAGATGGTGATATGGATTAGACACCTGATTTTAGACAGTTGAAGGTAGATAAATTGAAGCCTCATGCACGCTGCCTAATGTAGCTGCTGCAAGGCTCCTCTCTTTGGGCACGAAGGGCAGAAGATTTTTGTCAGCTGGAGATAATGCCTGGTCTGAACTGTTTATCAGCTCCTTGACCTGGGATGCAATAACCAGCAGGATTCCTGAATTAAGCAGGTGGATGGCACAGCTCCTGGAGTGACTGGATTCTGGCAGCTCACTGTGATAAAAGCAAGAGAGAAAAGCTGTTTTCTGCAGCTTGTCTTGTAAGGGAAGGCAGGCAGAGAGGACAGCTTCTGACTTGCAGTGCAGGCAAGCAGGAAGTGCAGTACTGAGAGCCTGGGAGGTGCTGGCATCCAAGTGTCTCTGAAGGTGTCAATCACATGCATGCACTCCAGCAATCAGCATCTGTTCAGAGGTTCCTTCTCCTTTGGGTGTTTCTTCAATGCATTCTGATACTGGAATGTGTTTACAGCTTCATACTCTGGATAAAATGGTAAAGCCCTGGAGTATGAGAGTAAAGGGCAAGCAAATTTCCTTTTGGAACATGGCTGAGCTCACAATGAAGTTAATGTCTGACAAACTAAGCCTAGTATGCAGGTTGTGGAGTTACCTGCCCCCCCACAAGGTTAGGAGTTCACCAGACTAAGTCAGCCAGCTGGAAGTTAAGGACTGCAGCTTTATGCTCACAGCAGGGCACAAGTTACAAGCAGATATAAGCAATACATACAGATACTTACAGCTATACACAGTAACACACAAGTTAGAAGTAATGCAGAGATACAAAACCCCTCCTGAGCAGCCAGACTGCCCAAGGAAGGCTCCTGACCAACATCCCACCTGTTTTCCACCCCCTCCCTTGCCTCAGAATCCCTCTTACATGCAGGAAGAGCTGCAAAAGGTCAGCAAGAGGTTGGAAGAAGGAAAGGATTAGCTGAGGTTGCACAGGTCCAGGCAGAGATAGTGAAGCAGGCAGCAGCCAGGGACTGATCTATCTTTGTGTTCTTCTTTTTATAGCCCTAAGCAAAACCAATGAGTGAGATACACATCATTATTATTTTCTTTTCACAGCCAATAACCTCATTTATCTCATTAAAATATTCCAACTAGCCTCAAACTGGCACACCTAGGAATACTTAGAGAGATTTCCCCTTCTCTAGATGAGGGGAGTAATTCCCTAACTATGGATTTCATGTTAATCATAAAATACCTGGGAAGAAAACTCAAAATGCTTCCAGCATCATTAAAATTTATTCTCTTCTTTTTAAAAGGGAGTTTTCTAAGGGTGAAGAACAAAGTTGTTTTTTTTTTCCCCAGAAGCAGTTCAAACACTGAGCATCCTTTAATTTGTTTTATACCATTCCTTTCTAATTTACTAATTGCCCTATTAAGGGCATACTGGAACAAGCCTGGATTTTAATTACAAGCTACCTGTTGCAACATAACTTCATAGAACCATGAGGGACACTGTGCTCAGGTCCTGCTTCCAGCACTGCTGAGTTTTGGTGGCTAGAAGATGTGCTTTGGGAAGTTGTTGCATTCCACTGAGAGAGACATGAAATAAGAGAGAATTTAGCAGATTTTGATCACTGTGTGTTTATCACAAGTTTATGAAATCTCTTCCCTATCCTTATGCCCTCCAGCCTTTAGCTATTGATCAGCATTGGTAAACTCTGCTTTCAGGCTGCTCTTCGGCAGGTTGAAGAGTCCCAGGTCTTCCAGCCTCTTCTTGTAGAGAGAGATGCTCCATTTCCCTCGTCATCCTCATGGTCCTCTATTGGACTCTCTCAGTAGTTGCCTGAGGGCAAGAGTAAGGCTGTGCTTTCCTTTCTCTCACCACAGCCATTGTATCAGATCAAACTTCTGATCACCTTTCAAATGATCATAGAATCATAGAATCAGGCAGGGTTGGAAGGGACCACAAGGAGCAGCCAGCTCCAACCCCCCTGCCATGCCCAGGGACACCTCACACTAGATCAGGCTGGCCACAGCCTCATCCAGCCTGGCCTTAAACACCTCCAGGGATGAGGCTTCCACCACCTCCCTGGGCAACCCCTGCCAGGCTCTCACCACCCTCATGCTGAACAACTTCTTCCTCACATCCAGGCTGACTCTCCCCATTTCCAGCTTTGTTCCATTCCCCCCAGTCCTATCCCTACCTGACAGCCCAAGAAGTCCCTCCCCAGCTTTCTCGTAGCCCACTTCAGATCCTGCAAGGCCACAAGAAGGTCACCTGGGAGCCTTCTCCTCTCCAGACTGCACAGCCCCAACTCTTTCAGTCTCTCCTCACAGCAGAGCAGCTCCAGCCCTCTGCTCATCCTCGTGGCCCTTCTCTGGACACCTTCCAGCACCTCCATAGCCCTCTTGTCCCAGGGGCTCCAGAATAATAAATGCCTTTATATTTGCATCAAATTAATAATATGAAAATCCTTACATGCTAATTTTGTCACTGACCTCAGGCCATTGCTATCAATTAAACTTCCTAACATTGTGATAGGGATGGGAATTTTTATTTTAGATTGGATATTAGGAGAATATTTTTTCTTGCAGTTGTGATCAGGCACTGGCACAGGCTGCCCAGGGAGGTGGTGGAGTCACCATCCCTGGAGGGGATCAAAATTACTTGTGCCAATTTCCACACCTTGGAAAGGAAGAGCCCAGAAGGGCTGTTTGAAGGGATAAGTTATATGTTTGGGAATGGAAGCTGAGGTTGCTGAGCTTTGCAGACAAATGTCTTGCTCTGGCCATATTAATAAGACAGCAACATGAGGAACTGCTGAACCTTCCTTAAATCAAAGAGAGAACAAACCCAAGCAGGTGGTTAGCTCTGATTTATGGCTACACTAACAAGACAATGGTGTGAAAAATACCTTGCAGATAACAAAAGTAGAGCAGTGACTTGGTGGATCCCTGGCTGAAGATGGATCACCATGGTAATCCCATCATAAATAGCACCATGGCAGCAGAGTGAGGCCAATGGGTTAAGAACAACCACAGTCAGGATTTTTATCTGCAAGGAGGAGAACTTGGAGAGGGGAAGCATGAGAAAGGAGGCTTAAAGTGAAGCAAATGAGATTAGCAGTGTTCTTCAGGGGTACTTGTAAAGTAGTTCTGTGCTTGGCCATCACATTTTGGACATTTGCTGCTACTGAGTGACTTGTTCCTGCCATCAGGAAGGACCTGGCATGACCTCCCTGGTGAGGGAATAGCTGCAACCCTTGTTATGATGTGCTTGGTGACTAGAAGAGCCAAAACTGAAAAGAATACTGTTTGGCTTTTCTTTCTTGGTGGCTTCACTTTGCTTTTTTTAACTTTTTTTAAAACTTCTTCTCAAATTTATATTTTTTTATGACAATGATTAATTGAAGAGTCAAGAGGACAGGCTGAGGGAGCTGGGGGTGTTCAGCCTGGAGAAGAGAAGGCTCTGGGGAGCCCTAATAGCAGCCTGCCAGTACCTGAAGGGGCTTCAAGAAGGCTGCAGGGGGACTGTTTGCAAAGACCTGCAGTGACAGGATGAATGCAATGTTTGAAATGAGAGCAGAGCAGATTGAGATTGGCTGTGAGGAACAGGTTTTGCATCATGAGGGTGCTGGAACACTGCAAGAGGTTGCCCAGGGATGAAGTTGAGGCTCCATGCCTGAATGTATTCAAGGTCAGGGTGGGCAAAGCTCTGAGCAATCTGATCTAGTGGAGGATGTCCCTGCTGACTGCAGGGGGGTTGGGCTGGATGAGCTTTGGAGGTCCTTTCCAAGCCAAACCATTCTACCTGAAAGGAGGTTGCAGCCAACTGGGGTTGCCAGGCACCCAGCAAGAGAATGAGGGGACACAATCTCAAGCTGTGGCAGGGGAGGTCCAGGCTGGATGTTAGGAGGAAGTTCTTGCCAGGGAGAGTGATTGGCATTGGAATGGGCTGCCCAGGGAGGTGGTGGAGTCCCCACCGCTGGAGGTGTTGAAGAAAAGCCTGGCTGGGGCACTTAGTGCCATGGTCTGGTTGATTGGCATGGGCTGGGTGCTAGGTTGGGCTGAGTGAGCTTGGAGCTCTCTTCCAACCTGCTTGATTCTATCATTCTATGATTCTATGAGTCTATGATTCTACCACTGATTAAACTCCAGTCACTTGAAACTTTGCCAGTTTTGTTTGGGAAGGATGAATGTTGAAATGTATGACAAGAACAAGAGGACACAGCCTCAGGTTGTGCCAGGGCAGGTTCAGGCTGGATGTTAGGCAGAAGTTCTTCCCAGCAAGAGTGATTGGCATTGGAATGGGCTGCCCAGGGAGGTGGTGGAGTCCCCATCCCTGGAGGTGTTTAAAAGGAGGCTGCATGAGGCACTTAGTGCCAGGGGTTAGTTGATTGGGTAGGGCTGGGTGCTAGGTTGGACTCAATGATCTCAGAGGTCTTTTCCAACCTGATTAATTCTGTGATTCTTTGTCAGTGTCTTCACAAGGTTAATGCTAAGACATTGATGTTTGTTTCCTTTTCTTCCTCTTCCTGTTTTTTTTTTTTACTGGTTTGATTTGGTTGCTTTGTTTGCTCTTTTGGCTTGAATCAGTTAATATAACCTATTACTTATCATTCTTTTTACACCTCTTAACTTACCTTAACTGGCCCTGTCAGAACACCTCCATCTCCAAACCCTCCAGACAAGTATTAGACAGAGCCACATGGGTTAGTGATACAACAAATAATGAAATCAATCTCTTCAAAGAATTCTTTTTTTACACCAGGAAAGCTGTTAGAGCTTCTTCAGCTACAATAACTACATTCTCATTCCCTTGTCAGCAGGAATTCAGCCTTTCATTATTTGAACAAATGCCATTCTGTGTTGGATGTGTAACTGGGTGATGTCATGAGCCCCAAATGATGCAAATCTGGACCATTTTCAGGCATGTAAAAGCAATATCACAGAGCAGGCAGAAAACACTTCTACCTGTGGAGTGCACTAATGGCTTCTAGATGAAATGTGAGCAAATTGGCTATGAAGAGTCTGGGTTAAAAGTCTAGAAATTCATAAACTTGCAAATCAGGGAAGCTCTGGTATGTGAGCTAATGGGAAAATGAACAGCCTGTTCTAATTATCACCTCTATTCTCATCCTCTCTGGCTTCCTCATTTTAATCACTCCCTGTACCAAAATACATCTTTTGATCATCTAAGCAGTATTTTTGCCCTCTGATTTCACTTCTACCCTCTCCCTTGCATATAGCTTGACTGTTAGCTTAGCTAATTTTGCACAGGTCCTAGCCATGCATGAAAGGTTTTTTATGTTCCCTGCTCAACACACATAAGCAGATGTTATTCTCTGCACTGAGTGAGGTTCCCTCCTGTGAGACCTGTGCTGCTAATCAATGAGTCTCAGCTATGACAGATCTGCCATTGCTGTTTGGTTTTACTTGCCTCTTGTACCCAAAGCCATCATCTTTTGGCAGGGAAGTTGTCATTGTCATGTGCTGGAGTAGTGCAGTTCTGTGCAGGCTTCCATGGTAATTACTAGGGGTGTAAAAGGGAGAGAATTTTGCTTGCTGCAGGATTGTCAGGGTTCAGCTTGGATAGATCAGGCAGATTTTAAAGATATTGGAGCTGCCTTCCCTCCTGTCACTACTGAAAGTGATTTCAGTTTGAATCTCTGCTCTAGCATGCTCTTAGTTCTGTATTCCCAAGCAAGAGTTTATTCTTAGCATTCATGACACAAAAAGTTAAACATGGGAGAAGGAAATAGTCATGTAAATGATGACTGCACCTAAAAAAGCTGAAAAAATGCTGCTTTAAGGAACTACTTTGTAATTTTGTTAATTAGAAAGTTTGTCTATGGATGAGATCAGGTCCAGAGGAGGCCACAAAGATGCTGAGAGGGCTGTAGCAGCTCTGCTGTGAGGACAGGCTGAGAGAGTTGGGGCTCTGCAGCCTGCAGAAGAGAAGGCTTCCAGGAGAGCTTGGAGTGGCCTTGCAGGATCTGAAGGGGGCTGCAGGAAGGCTGGGGAGGGACTATTGACAAGGGCTTGGAATGGCAGGACAAGGGGAATGGGTTTGAACTGGATTGAAAGTGGATGTGAGGAGGAAGTTGTTTGCAGTGAGGGTGGTGAGACACTGGCACAGGTTGCATAGGGAGGTTGTGGAGCACAGAAGCACAGAATGGGATCAAAGATCATGTTGGGTGCTTCTGTGCTTCACAACCTCCCTGGAGGTGTTGAGGACCAGGTTGGATGAGGCCTTGAGTGACCTGTGCTAGTGGGAGGTGTCCCTGCCTACGGCAGGGGATTGGAACTGGCTGAGCTTTGAGTTCCCTTCCAACAATTCTATGATTCTATGAGGAGGGGGAGACATATAAAAAAACCCAAAACCCTCTATTATTGCTAAACTCTAACAGAGAATTTTATTGAGACTCTTTTGGATGAGGTTAAGAAAATGAGTTTCAGGCATTTGCTCTAAGATTTTAGATCTCATTTAGCCAGTTTGGTTTGGGATGTAATAAAGCACAGTACTGTACCATACATGCATGGGTAAGGGGGAAAGAAAAGAAATGTGGAAAGGGAAAAAAGAAAAAAAATCCACACCCCCTCCCCCCCCAAAGAAAACCCAAACAACAACAACAAAAAAAAAGAACAAACCCTCAGCCATTTTTCTCTCTTTTTCTGCAGTTATGTTGGTGGAAAAGCCACAGAACACAGTCCTGCTTTTAGTGTGCCCAATTGGTGCCAGCCATCTTCCACCAGCTGCTTTGCTAAGTCAGGCTCTTAATAGATGGAAAGTGAAATGAAAAAGGATTGAAGACAGGTAAAAGGGAAAAGACAGCAATAGAAATCAACACAGCAGGGAGGAAAGAGCAGGGAACCTCTGCTGACATTTCAGGAAGAGTCAGATGCAGTCACAGAGATGATGATGATGATGATGATGATGATGGCTAGCCTCTTATTTAATTTGCCGAAGACATCTCAGAAGATGAAGGAAAAAGCCCAATCATGGAAAAAGAAGAGCTGCAGATTTCAACATTCTGAGGCCCCTGTGACCAGCAGTGCTGTCAGATACCCTCCCCAGATGGCCATCCTGGTTAATGACTCTTAGTGGCCCTCTGAGTGGTGGAGGTGCCGAGGATCACCTGCCAGATGTCCTGCAGCCTGTGTGGCAAAGAAAATGGTTTGATAGCTCTCAATTTCTGACAGCATGATAGGAGCTATTTGCTGTAAAAGTGAAATAATAAACCTGAGGAACCTTTGGAAGTTTTTATCAAAGTGTTTCCATCTGGAAATTCTGATTTGTGAGAGGTTAAGTGTCCAGTGGCAGAGGATTGCTTTGGGGAGTGCACAGATAGGGAAATGCTAGGAAAAAAATGTTCATTAGCCAGCCATGGGGAAACAAAATGTGTGAGCATCTACAAGGCAACAAGGAGAGAGCCAGGCAGCACCTTTGAGCTGGTGAACTTCTTTAGCTCTCAGAGGACCATTTGAAGGGGTTCAGGACAGAACTGAACTCTGCCTGATTTATTTTGCGGGGCTGTCAGGATTTTTGCTGTTGGTGCTCTGATAAGATTGTGATTTACAAAGGCTTAAATAATTAGTGATACAAAACCCTGATAAACCAGCCCCCAAGTGCTACGTGGGTAGCTTTAGAATCAGCATGTGCAGCTGAGACCTTCTCGTTGTCCAGTTAAACAGCAAACAAATTCCATTTACTTGACAAATGAACCTGCAAAGGTATTATTTACTGAACATCTACCAGGAGGGAAAAAAAAGGCAAATAAACATTCTGTGACCTGTTCTAGTGGGAGGATTCCCTGCCTATGGCAGGGGGTTGGAACTGAATGACCTTTGAGGTCCCTTCCAACCTTACCATTCTATGATTCTATATCATTTGTCAAGCCTAACTATTGGCAGCTACAAGGAGCTGCAGGCTCCAACTCAAAATATTTTCCTGTCACTTTGTTTATTTAAACTGAATTGGATTAACCTGGTTTGCAGCTCAAGAAATCTGCTGGAAATATGGACCTGTACTGCTACAATAAATGTAAGACCCAACAAGCTTGCCTTGGTATGCTGCAGAAGGAGGAAGGCTTTAACTGAGCTAAGCCATGCATTGCAAAGTATCTCCAGTAAAAGTGTCTGTAGTACAGCCCTGCAGAACCATTAGGGATGGAAAAGACCTCTGGGATCATCAAGTCATCAACCCAGCACCACCATGGCCACTAAACCACATCCCCAAGGCCACTAAAGCACATCCCCAAGTGCCATGTCCACACATCTCTTGAACACCTCCAGGGATGGGGACTCCACCACCTCCCTGGGCAGCCTGTGCCAATCCCTGACCACTCTTGCAGTGAGTCTCCAGTGTAAACCTCCCCTGGTGCAACTCGAGGCTGTGTCCTCTTTTTCTATCACTTTTTATTTGGGAGAAGAGACCAACCCCAGGTTAGATTGAAACTTGATGTTAGGAAGAAGTTGTTTGCAGTGAGGGTGGTGAGACACTGGCACAGGTTGCCCAGGGAGGTTGTGGAGCACAGAAGCACCCAACGTGATCTTTGATCTTTGATCACATTCTGTGCTTCTGTGCTCCACAGCCTCCCTAGAGGTATTCAAGGCCAGGTTGGATAAGGCCTTGAGTGACCTGTACTAGTGGGAGATGTCCCTGCCTATGGTAGGGGGTTGGAACTGGCTGAGCTTTGAGGTCCTTTCCAACCTAAACCATTCTATGATTCTGTGATTCTCATCCCCACCTCTCTGCAACCTCATTTCAGGGAGCTGCAGAGAGCAAGAAAGTCTCCCCTCAGCCTCCTCATGGGATCAACAATAGTCCAGTTCTGGAGAAGCTTTCAGTCAATTCTGAACTCAGAGCTTGCTGATGTTTCATGCTGCAACATGCTTCGAGTGCAAAAGGTCTGATCCATTTCCACCTTAAGTCACTCTTCCAATTTCAGCCTTTTTTTTTTTTTTCTTTTCCTGACACTTTTTCTCTTCTGTTTGTTGCATCTTTCTGAAAAGCTGTCCTGGAATCCTTCTGACAGACTTTTCTTGCTCATTTAAAGCTCTGTACCTTACTTACCTTTAAAGAACGCACAACATTCAAATGTACTGCAGGGAACAAATTCCCTTTTTTTGGTCCTTTAGATTTATCAGGCTACAATAATGCAATGAATGCAAATATTATCATTCAGATGAAATATTCTTCATTGTACTTCCACGCTTCTTTACCTCCATTGTACAAGCAAAAATGATCCTTTAACTCCAGGAAAATAATCCATACATAATTCATTCTTGCGCCGGAGATCGATGATTTGCCCATTATTTTTTACTCAAGCACAGAGATAATTAGAGTTGGATCAAATTGTTAAAAATAATTTGAATGAACATCAGCAGAGAAGCTGCTGACAAGTGCAAGCCTCTTTTATTATTATTTTTGATTTGACATCTCACATCACAGCAGCAAGTGAGAAAATGCTCCTCACCTGCTTTCGTTTGCCAGGCTGAGCAGTCAGAGTGAAGTCAGGAGAGGCTGAGGGGATTTAAATAACTTTGTTCACAGAGCAGCCTTAGAAGTTTGGGGAAGTACATCTGCCCTCAAATTAGGACTCCAAATCCTTTTAGTTAAGGGCTTTTTGAGATGTAGAATTCCACTCAGAATCAACTGTGTTCTCTCCTCTGTGTGGTTGTGTATATGATATGATATGTGATATGTGATATATGATATGTGATATATGATATGTGATATATGATATGTGATATATACATACACATATACATAAATACACACACATATATATATTATGAAGTCAAGGAATACAGTTCTACTATAGGGTGAAATTTGCTTCTATATGCATATACATATATATACATATACAAATATATATATATGAAATACATAGATGTGTGTATATATATACATATATATAANTGTACATATATACACACACACATCTATATATAAATAAAACACATATATATGTGTATATATATGCATATATAAAATATTATCTGTATATACACATACATATTCTCTATATATCATATAAGATATATAATATAGTCTATATATGTTATGATATGCATAACAATATATTATATATTACATAAGATATATAATATAGAATATATATTTTATGATATACATATTGATATATATTTTGACTATATATATTTTATGATATACATATTGATATATATTTTGGCTATATATATGTTTACAAAATATATATGTATGTATATATCTATATA